>CM069907.1:86051941-86347354 GCA_036172215.1 Camellia granthamiana
ACTCTCAAGCACAAAATAGCACAATATATATATATATATAGAGAGAGAGAGAGAGAGAGAGAGAAAGAGAGAGAGAATTCTAGAGTGAGAAAATTTTCAGCTCTAAAAATTTGTAACCCTCAAAATGGGGAAGAGGCCTCCCCTTATATAGGAATGAAAGCAAAAAGCTTGCTTCATCCTTCCATATACATGTATAGAGGATGAGCTCAGTGTTCAACAGCTAGAATAGCTGGCACCAAAAATATCTGCAAAAGAAAAAAAAAGGCCTTCGGCCAACACATGTGGCCGACTGGCCATTAATGAGGCTGACCAGCCATCAGTGAGGCTGATCGGCCACCACTGATGGCCGATGGGAATAAGGCCTGGCCGATGGGTTGTAGGGCTAGCCAGCAGGCCACCCTCTTCCCTCCAAAAGCAATGCTACAAGTTCCTGGTGCACAACTGTAGACACCCCATTTTTGACCGCCCTCAAGACTTGGGCATTACTGATGGTTTGCTCGGTGTTGAGAGATGTGCAGGGCAAAGATTCAATTCCTTCGGCAAGGAGAGAGGCGAACCCTTCAAAACACTTTGTTTAGGGGTTTAGAGTTGAAGAAAAGAGGAGAGGGGGGGAGAAAATAGGTTGGAGAAGAAGTTCGCCATGAATCCAGGTAAAAGAAAGTCGAGCGGCCCTCGCTGAATCAGGCTTATTCAATTGCATACTTGGAGTTAAGCTATGAGGCCACTACCATTGGAAAGAAGACTTCCGGGGCTTCATTTTTGGTTCAAGAATCTCCTAGAGCCAAGTCAGGGTGGAGGAGATATGATTGGTTGAAGCTGGGCATCATCCCGGTTGGATCGAGTCTGCGCGACTTCACGGAAAAGGGCATAACTTTTTGCATAGGAGGAATTTTGATGCAAGGTTTGCGCCATTAGAAAGCTAACTTCCGGGGCTTCAATTTTCATACCCACCGGCCATTTTTTGACCTCAGGATCATCTATCGGCACTCTATTTAGCCGACCGGCACTTTTTAGTGCCGATCGGCACTTTATTTTGGCCGATGATCAAATTTTCTGGCCGGTTTGCACCCTTTGCACCCTCCAAGCCTGGTGCATACCAGCTGTGCCAGCTGGGATGCACAGAACTAGATCCACGTGCATATATGTACCCATTTTGAGCCCTTTTGCACCTTTGAACCCCCTTAAGCTTCTAGAAGCTTGAACCCTTTGGCCAAGCTTCTTGGAGAAGCTTGGCCAGCTGTTTTAGCTTCCCCTAGAAGCCTTGCACCTCCTTGGATCCTTTGAACCCTTTGACTCTTTTGGCTTTGCTTAGCCATTAAGTCTCTTGGCCTATATAAGCACTTCTCTTCTCCTTTGTCTAGGGTTGGAGATTCTTAAGCAAAAAACCAGAGGATATACATATATTCTGATATAGATACATATATCCCACCTCTCTCTCTCAATCTATCCTATCCAAGCTTCCAAACACCTTGGTTCTTGCATCATTTGCTCTACAACACCTAGCACAGCACCTCCATCTTCCATTCCAGCATTTGGGAGGTCATTTGCAGAGGTTAGGAGCTCAGAAACTTGGACCAAGGGGTGCTGGTTTGTTGGTCTACAAGGGTAAGCACACTTTTCCCCAAAACTAGCATTTTCTTGGTTCATATCTAAGCCATAGTTGCATGTATTTTTGAGCTTCGATGTAAACTACAAAGAGGCTTGTTTTGAGCCCTTCTTCAACATTGAAGAAGGGCTCAACCTTGTTTGGGACCCCCATGTATGACTTGCTTCAATACCCTCTTGGGTCCTTATTTTGTTGCATGTTTCTTTAGCCTACCATGCTTCCATTTTTGGGCCTTCGACAGGCCTGAAAAGTGGCTTATTTTTCTCCCCTCTACATGTCTCATGAAGGGTATTTGGCTGTTTGATGATAGCATCTAGCACCTATCTCTTTGCCCCCTTGTATGCCATGATTCTTGCATAGTATATTTGGCTGGCGTATGATCTGTTTTTGAGCATGTAATAAACTGTAAGTAGGCCTATTTTGAGCCCTTCTTCAACATTGAAGAAGGGCTCAACCCTGTTTGGGACCCCTATCTTGCACTTGTTTCATAATCTCTTCTATTTACCGTAATTTCGCATGCTTTGTTAGCCTATCTTGCTTCTGTTTTTGTGGCTGGTCATAAACTGGAAATGTGCTTGTTTTGCCATGTATAAGGTCTGTCCTAGGTTGTTTGGGTCAATCTTGGCATGCTTTGTATAGCCCCTTTGCATTGTAGCTTGTATGCTTCAAGTAGGTGCATGTGTAGGATGCATTGCCTCCATGATTTCAAGGGTTTGGAACCCTCTTACATGCTATTTCAGACCCTAATCCATGCTCACATGTTCATTTTTGTCATCTCTTTCATGCTTTAAGGGTGTGTCCTTTCATGCATTCAAGGGTGCCTTGTGCATGCTTGTGTGTTTAGAGCTTTTAGGATGCCGTGAGTGTGAGTTTTGGGTGTATTTTCACATGCTGAAAACCTGTTTTTGGTTGCTCGAGTCTTGCCATGATTGGTCTTGTCAAGTGTGGTTCAAAGCCTCATAGGCTTGCCTTAATGCTTGAGCCATTTGTATGCCTTATTTGGCTTGCTTTGTTAGTTGATTTGGCACTATGTTTTGCATGAATTTCAGAGCTTTTCATGTATGCTAATAGTCCATGTTTGTGCCTCTTAGATGTGTTTAAGAGTTGCTTAATTGTGCTTAAGTGTTGGCGCCTTAACTTATGCATGTGTGCATGTGTGTTTGGCCCTCTTGACTTAGCATTTTGGCCACTGATTTTAGGACTATTTGAGTTGCCTAATTCATGTATAAGACCATCCTTCCATTGATTCGCATGCTTGTCTTGTATGCTTACTTGCATGATTGCATTGTATTGCCATATTGCATACTAGTTGACATGTTTAGGACTTCATTGCATCGACATGCATGCTAAGCCTCTTGACCAAGTCATGATAGAGGTTTGAGCACCCTTGTTTGCTTGTTTGCATTGCATGCATTTGAAATCAAAGTTGCATTCTTGGTTCTTAGGGCCATCATGCATGGAAATGCGCGATTGGTGGCCCGAGAATCGAGGCACATGCCCCTTTGAGTCAATAGCATGATAAGGGGTGTGTATAGTGCATAAATACCTTGAATCACATTGCCATGCATGTTGTTGTCCTCTGCTGCTGTGGGTTGCAGGTTCTGCAGGTGTTAAGTGCCAGCCGGCACTATTTAGTGCCGACCGGCAGTCAATTGCCAGCCGATAACTTCATCTAGTGCCGGTGGCCTCCTTCTTCAGCCGGTGGTGCTCTACCCCAGCCGGTGGTATTCCCCAGTGCCCTGAGAGGCACTCCTGGGACTTTGGCAATTTTCAGAGGAGGATAGCAGGGGAAACAGAGGCAATCCGTGCATGGCAGTGCGATTCCGAGCCAGTTCCGAGCGCGCGCTGCATTTGGCCCTCATCCCGAAGCGATTTACTGTTTAATTAGATTAATTATTTTATTTAATTAATTTAGTTGGTTTGTAATATTTAATTAGCTTGCGTAGTTAATTAGTTATTCGGTTTTGTATATTCTTTTGGTCCCTCTGAGTGGGGGCAAAATTGTAATAAGTGTGTGTGAGTGGGTGTATGTCTTCCAACCCCCACTTCTTTTTATCCCTTTTATTTACCTGCTTATGGTAATAGACTAGGGCACATTTATTTTAGCATACCTTATGCTATGCATGCGTGCATTCATGCATTTGTTTACATGCACCGGGCTCGGTACATCATACAAACTGCATTGTACTTTCAATTCCTAATCGAATACGTGCGTCAAATGACTGCATTTCATATGCCATGTTTAGGGTTAGCCGAGCCTATTCTAGATTACATCTTGCCTGTGTTGCATTAGCCACTTAACATGAACTAGGTCATGCATGTTTGCTAACTAGTTTACTGTTTTTGGCACGGAGTACGATGTAAGTGTCTATGCTTTAGCATATCGCATGCGTGTGAATGTTTGCCATGACAATATGCTCGCCATGCGGCTAAATGCTTATGTGTTATAAACTGTTTGAATGCCTGTGGGTGGAGGTTGGATTGCGTGAGTTGGAACAATTCATTGAAATCCGCATTTTAGCCTACTTGCGAGTAGCACAAAAACTAACACGTTTTTCAAAACGAACGGATATGCAATGTTTATTTCCAAATTAGGCAATCTAGTCTATACTTGTTTGCTGCGCGCATAACATAGTAATTCTAGGCTAATAATTGGAACAAGAGCATGTAATGTTTTCAAAAATGGATATCACGGTTAGTAGAGGCCGGTCTTCGGACCGGGCGAAAGGGGGTGCTCATAGCTGACCTTCCTCGATCGTACCCAAGCTCCCGAGCCAAGACCACTTTGGTGATGACGGACATGTGGCCTTCGGCACCGAGTCAGGGTTTCCTAAATTTCCCATTTTAAAATATTTAGGTGGCGACTCTGTAATCTGGCAAAGCAGTCCATGTTTGGCACTATTTTTCAAAAATCTGTTTTTCTTCAAAACGATTTGCCAGAGTTGGACTCTTTGGTTCAGATTTAGAACCGACACGAAAAGGGAGTCCGAACTGTAGCGTAGAGGTCCCCCGCGGACGTGCTACACCAGCACTGCTCAGCACACAGGTGGACGGCAGGCCTGAAAAGAAGGCTGTCGGCTAGAGATAGAGCCTTTCGGCCATAGCAGGTGGCCTGCTGGCCACAAGAGGTGGCCGCTTGTCGGCCATCAATGTGGTCTGCTAGCCACAAATATGAGAATTGCCAGATTGTTAACAGCTGGCTTCCACTCACTGCCTTATCTCCTACAAAAGTTTCAGCTTTGTGATTTCTCTTCAGAACCTCATTTTATCTGTAATTTCTTCCACGAATGGAACCATTTTTTGTCGAAAAGTTCTTGGATTGGATTGCGACTTTAGACGGCACGAAAAAGGTAAATTTTCAGGGTTTTAGCATAAATGCACTTTTTTCGCTGAGCCATACTCCACTTTTTTTTCCGTTCCTTCATGCCGCGATTCGATGCTAGAACCCAATTACACACGTTTTTAGCTTCGGGGGACAAGAAATATGCTTGACAATTGAAGAATTTCAAGCATTAATGGAATCCTAGTGCGATGAGGAAATCATGCCTCAGCGTCGTTTTGGCCATGCCCAAGCTTTGGGACGGATGTGTGGGCTTACTCTGTATGAGGCTCGATCTTTGGCCCATGACGGAGAGCTGGACATTCCCAGCTTGATTCATCGATTTTCTGATATCGGTGATAAAGGTGACCTTCTTTGGTGAGGTTTTCGACAACACGTCCTCTACTTATGTATGCTTGTACATTTCATTCTTGGCCCTAGTTTTGGCAGATCCAACATTCGATTGATCAAAATGGCCCAAGGTTTGAAAGAAGGCAAGAGTTACGTTGGTTTGGCGCTAGCCAAGACCTGGATGGGCTTAGATACCTTTCATCGGCGAGAGACTACCAGATTCACGGGGAGTCCACTACTTCTTCAGGTATTGTTTCCCACCCTTTCTCATATGTGTTTCTTACATCACTCAGCACTCATGCTCTATTTTTCTCTCAAAGCCCTTTTCTTATTTTTCTCTCAACATAGATCTCTCTATTCTTTAATCTCTCTTTTCTTTCATCCCTCCCTAGGTGTGGCTTATGGATAAGCTGAAGGTAGTGGATGCTTGCCCCGAGTACTCATCTCGAGGCTATTTCTTCCGCCATTGACTAATGGATTTCCCAAATGAGGGATGATGGTGCGACTGGATGTGCAACAGGTCTGCTGCTGACATAGCTTGGTGTTGCCCCTGGTTTAATTTGACTGAAATGAGTTACAGCATGGCTCGGCAGCTTAGCATACAGTTGTTGAATTCACACACTGGGGGTGTTTGGCAAAGGCTTTTTTTGGCTTTTTGGGCTAAAATCCACAAAATGACAAAATACGCTAAAATAGCCAATAAGAAAAAATGTCACATCAAACCCATAATCATTTTAATTTTTCTCTCACAAACATCATATCCAACTACAAAAAAATTCAACTATCTTCCAAAACACAAAAAATTTGGCCTACTAAAATAGCCAAAAAACTAAAATAGCCTACTAAAATAGCAACTTCTCAAACACTCACACTGTGTGTTCTATTTCCCTTTCTGATTCAGACGTCAATTTAGGCATGATCAGATCCGCCTAGAGGAGGGAGTAGAGTACTCGGTTTCATTCCCCATTTGTGGTTCACACCTAGCTAGGTACCTCATTGCTTGGAGGACGAGAGAGCTCCTGGCCCCTGCCCCTAGTTTCAGCTATGCCCTTTCTGGCAAGTGTTTGGCTTGGCTCGAGGATGAGGCACAAACTGGGTCCACTTTGGCTTCAAAAGCTTCCACAAGCATGAGCAGAGGATGCAGGAGCACCTGACTCATCTGTGCCCCTAGTTTATTGCTCTGACCTTTCTTTTCAAGTTTTTTTTTCGATGTAATAAAAGCACCTTTGATTTGTATCAAAGAGTTGGAGAGCTTTTATGTTGAAATCAATGAAATTAAAGTTATGAGCACTGAAAATTTTCCTTTTGGTCCAAAAATGGTCTAAGTTGTAAAAGGTAAAATTTGAACAAAATCAACTTTTATCAAAACTTTCCAAAACTATTTTCGAAAAGGATCACCACTTGACACGCACGGAATCAATCCTCAAGATATACAACCCCGAATCGAAAGAGCACAAACTGCCCCTTGTTTGAACATCACTACTCTGCATTGTAACCAGCTCTTCTCTCAGAGTAAAGATCACAACCGAACTCTTTGGTGATGGACAAAGATAACTAGATCAAACACATGGACAGGACAGTTCAGTTGGAGGTGATTACAGCCGAACTTTAGGATAAAGTTTCCTACATATCCCGAAGATGGGAATCAGGCCTTAAGTAGTTCGGTTCAGGTTCACTCGAGTATTAACTCTCTCATTTTGCACTTTAACTTTTTCCAAAGTCGCCCTTTAGGGTTTTCAAACTTGCGAGCTCAGTTTTTCTTTATTTCTAATTCTTCATGCTCTAACTTTTGCCTAGGTCGCCCTTCCGGGTTTTCGGCCTAGCGAGCCTCTCAGGGATAGTATTTCTTCAACTTGTCCATGTTGATCGGTTGTGACAATTCCAGGCCATCTAAGTCCATAAGAATGATAGCTCCATCCAACCAGATAGTTTTGATGATGTAAGGACCAGTCTAATTAGGTTTGAACTTGCCCCTAGGGTCATGAATGGGAGCTCGGTTGTCTTTCAGCACCATATCCCCCTCTTTGAGATTCCGGGACTTAACTTTCTTACTAAAAGCCCTAGCAATTCTGCACTGGTAGCCCTGAACATGATACAATGCTTTCAGTTTTCTCTCATCAAACAACATTAGCTCCTCGAATTTGCTCTGTTGCCAATCCGCCTCTGCTATCTGACACTCAACCATAACTCAGCCTCTATCCCGTAAACAAGAGAATAAGGAGTTGCTCCTGTAGACGTCCGGATTGAAGTTCTACAGCCACAGAGTGCAAATGGCAACTTATCTGGCCAATCCCTGTAGGTCTCAACCATCTTCTGCAGGATATTCTTGATGTTCTTGTTGGCGGCTTCAACAGCTCCATTGGTTTGCGGCCTGTATGTAAATGACTTATGAAAAACCACATTACAAGTCTATCACCTCTTTCTTGAAGTGGGAGCCATTATCTAACATGATCTCGTTTGGGACTCCGTACCAGTAAATGATATTGTTTCTGATGAACTTGGCCACATGCGATGCTTTCAACACAGCATAAGACGAAGCTTCCACCCACTTTGTAAAGTAATCAATTGTCACCAAAATGTATTCATGCCCATTCGACCCTTTTGGTGTGACTGCGCCGATAACGTCGATTCTCCAGACTGAGAAAGGCCATGGTGAAGTCATGTTGTACAATTTTGACGGCGGGATATTCGTGTGATTGGCATGAATTCGGCATTTGTGGCATCGCCGAACAAAACCAATACAATCTTCCTTCATAGTAGACCAGTAGTAACCTTGCCTGAGAATCTTCCGGGCTAACATCACTCTGTTCATGTATGCTCCGCACTCTCCTCCATGGATGGCCTCCATCAGGCGCTTTGATTCCTCTTCTTCGACACACAACTTGTGCATTCCCAAATGACCTCTTTTGTATAGTTTACCTTTGCAGATGATAAATTGGACGACCATTCGCCGTATTCCCCTTTTGTCCTTGGCATTTTCCCTTGGTGGATAAATCTCCTTTTCCAAGAAGTTCCAAATACCGTAGTACCAAGGGTTTTTGTCTTGCACTTCATCTATTGCGGCGATAGTTTCATAGGCCGTTGTATATCTCTGCTCAATGATAATCGGACGCATCCAAACTCCAAGCGGGATGTCTACCATAGAAGATAGAGTTGCTAGAATATCAGGGAACCTGTTGTTCTCTCTCAGTAAATGCGTGAAAGTCAACTTTTCAAACCTAAGAATCCGAACATCCAAGGTCTGGTGATATACCTTCATCTTTTCTTCTTTGGCTTTCCAGTCTCCATTTACTTGAGAAACAACTAAGTTCGAGTCCTCGATAATATCCAATCTTTTTGCCTTGAGTTCCAGGGTGGCTTCTAAACCAGAGATACACGCTTTGTATTCTACTTCATTATTGGACACCTTGAACCAGAGTTTGAAGGCTAAAGGTATATAGGAGTCGTCGGGTGCTATCAGCAACACACCTATCCCATAACTGTATTGATTAGACGCTCCATCAAAGTACATCGTCCAAGTCTCCTCCTCAACTTGCAGAATAGCTTTATCTGGGAATAGGTATTCCACCGCTTCTTCCCATTCTATTGGGTGGTCTGCCAGGAACTCCGTTATAGCTCTTCTCTTGACTGACTTGCGGGTGACATACTTGAGATCAAATTTGGAGAGAATAAGCAACTAACGGGCTAGGTTACCCGTAAGCGCTGGTTTCTCAAAGAGATATTTGATGAGATTTAATCTCAAAACCAAAATTACAGAGTGAGCTAACAAGTAGTGCCTTAACTTCCTGGTGGCCCATACCAGGGCTAGGCAAGCTTTCTCCAACGGAGTGTAGTGGGTCTCGTAATCTAGTATTTTCTTGCTCAAGTAGTAGATGGCTTTCTCCACCCTGTCTTCAGATTCCTGAGCAAGCATGCATCCCATAGTGGTGTCTGTCACTGACAGGTACAGAATTAAAGGCTTTCCTGGCTCTAGAGGCAATAACATAGGCTGATTCTAAAGGTACTGCTTAATCTGCTCAAAGGCGAATTGACATTGATCATCCCATCAGAATTTCTTTCCTTTCTTCAGGAGACCAAAAAGTGGTTCACAAGTCAAGGTTAATTTGGAAACAAACCATCTTATAAATTACACTTTGCCCAGAAAGCCTTGCACCTCATTTTCAGTCCTTGGTGGTGGCATTTCTAGGATGGCCTTGATTTTGGAAGGATTTAATTTGATGTCCCTCTGTATGATCAAAAAGCCCAGTATTTTTCCTACTGTTACGCCGAAAATACATTTCTGCAGATTCAACCTTAACTTATATTCTCTGATCCGTTGAAAGAATTTCTCCAAGGCAGTGTAGTGGCCCTCTCTTTCTTTGGACTTGACAATCATGTCAACCATGTACACCTCGACCTCTTTGTGGATCATATCATGCAGAATGGTGGTTGCAGCCCACTAATAGGTAGCCCCGGCATTCTTCAGCCCAAACGGCATAACTCGATAGCAGTAAGTACCCCATAGCGTAGTAAATGCAGTTTTCTCTCTCTCCTCGGGTGCCATCAAAATTTGGTTATACCCGGAAAACTTGTCCATGAAGGATAGCAATGCATGTCCCGCGGTGAAGTCCACTAACTCATCGATAAGTGGTAGAGGGAAGTCGTCATTTGGACTGGCTCTATTCAAATCCCTGAAGTCCACACACCCGGATTCTACTATCCTTTTTTAGCACTGGGACGATGTTGGCCAACCAAGTCGGATATTCAGATACTAACAAGAAACCTATCTCGATTTGCTTGGTGACCTTTTCGTTGATTTTCAACACCCAATCCGAATGGATTCTTTGCAACTTCTACTTGACGAGTCAAGTCTCAGGGTCAAGAGGGATCCGATGCTATACAATCTCAAGATCGATTCCAGGCATGTCTTCGTAGGATCACACGAAAACATCTTTGCAATCTTTTAATAAAGCGACTAAGCGCTCGCGCTCCTTCAAAGACAACGTGGACCCGATCTGGACTAGACGCAGATCCTTCTCAGTACCCACATTAATGGCAATGATTTCATTAGCACCTGGTTTTGCAAACCTTTCCTCTTCTCGATTAATCAATTTTTTCAAAACCAGAGGAACTCTTTCCTCTTCGTTTTCATTAAAATTCTGAAAATCTTGGTCAATGCAATAAATAAACGGCACAGAGAAATAATCAGAATCGACAGCGTTCTCATTCATAAGATCCAGCTCTTCGGTTATAACAGACTCAAAAGCAAAAGAAAAAGAGGACCTGGACAAGACCTTGGCATTCGAGTTATCACCCCCAGCAATATCGGACTCAGATTTAGAAGAGCCAGAATCTGATTCTGACTCCACAGACTCTGTGCAATCAGATCTTAGCTTATCACCCGACTCTGAACTAGACAGGTAGCCCTCCTTCAACTGCCAGATAAGAGATGGTGCTTTCGATACATCCAAAATGCTGCTGGATGGGTTCACTCCCGGTTGTTCCCCGATCATGGAGATGGTAAGGTTATCCCCCAGGTTCTCTGAGTCAGCCGTGGGATTTGTAAGGAGACATACCAATGTTGCCCCTACTCCAAGTTCATTGTTGTCTAAGTCATTTTCCATGCTCTATTCAACTTCAGTACTTGGTCCAGCCTTTTTCTCGAAATCACTAGCTTGCAACTGTAGGTCGAAGAAAATTTTGAATCCGGGGACACGCTGCCTTGTGGAATTCATCCAAGGCTCGGGAAAGCCGCAAAAGCGGAAATATTCTCCTTCACAAACAAAGTGGCCATTCAGCGTTCCTCGGATTGGCCTGTGAATAAGCTCATAGTATTTCCCAGCCTGCTTGGCTCTGGCTTTAACTGCCATCTCTTCCATTTTCCTGATCTATCCTTTTTGGTGGGTACATACCCCAGACCAAAGGCATGTGGATTATGTGGCACATCGGTCAATGCTGTGACACCTTTCTGGCCACTTCTTCTAAGTCTCATTCCTAGCATATGCTGCAGTTTGTTCAGGACATAGATAGATTGGGCGCTGACATACATGCCCTCATCAGTGGCCAGAATGGTTTGCACTACTTGGGCCTCAGCCAAAGTGAACCTTGAGAGGAATACATGCTCATTGCCATGAACGATCTCCAACACTAGTTTAGTTATTTCTGGCGGGGGGATGGATGGATGAATTCCCGAAAACAATCGCCACTCCTTTCCCATGAGGGTATTTCAACATTTGGTAGAGGGTAGAGGAGACAGCTTTCACCAGAGGGTCTCCCTAGCAGTAAGTTAAAGGTGGCTAGCACATCCAGGACATGGAACTCAACATCTTGCTAAGTCGGGCCCACCTGTACTCTGATTTGCACCGTGCCCATGACCTCCCTGCTTGTATTATCAGATGCCCGAATCACTTGGGCTATGGGCACAAAGTCAGCCAGTTTAAGGCCGATAACATAAGCTGTACAGGAAAGGCAGACATTGATAGCCAAACCAGTCTCTATCAACACACCGGTACCTATTTTTCCTTGCACTCGACAGATATGTATAGGGGTTTGTTGTGAGCTGAGCCTTCCAGCGGTAGTTCTTTATCAGAGAAGGTTAGGGTTGGCCTGACGCCACCTAGGAAGACCAATCCCACAAGCTGTTCAAGGGTAGTGTCAATGGACAACTTAGCTTTGTCCATTGCCAACAGTATAACCTATCGATGTACCCGGGAGACCATGAGAAGACCCCAAATTGAGATATCAGCTTGGATTTTCTTCAATTGCTTCAACACTTCCTCTTCTTCCAGCTGCTTCTCTTTCCGTTTCTCAACCTCTCTATCTTTTCCAAATGCCTCAGCTTGATCTAAGTGCGGTGGCTTGAAATACCACCCATTTCTTGTCATGTGATTTATCTTTTCTGCATACCACATGTTGTTTGGAAGACACTCACCCCAATCTTCGTCAGTGTGAGCCAGATGTAGATCATTATCCTCCCAGCATACATCTCCGGTAGCCGACAAATAATTGCCCGACTCCGTTTGTATCATTTTCACCTCACAGGTATCCCCGACATGGTGTTGGGCCATTACATTTTCCTAGTCGTCTTCAACCCTCTCTTGTGCAAACTGTTTCAGCGCAGCTTCTTGTTTTGTGTCCACAGTACTCACAGTGCCCAGTTCCTAAGCTGAATTTTCCACGCCAGTGTTCTCCGGCAGTTTTCCCTTTTCATCGGCCATTCCGGCCACTACGCCAGTCTATATATACGTTGGGATCATAGGGGATGGCCAGTGTATGGATTAGGTTTAGATTTTGAGGTGGGAGAACTTGATTGTGGGTCGGGAGAGGGTTTGTAGTCACATTTGGTTTCTGGAGTGGTGTAATCACCTTATTGTCAATGAGGTCTTGAATCTCATGATGCAGTCTAAAGCATTGGTCGATGTCGTGACCATGCTGTTGGTGAAACACACAGTACTTCGCCAAGTTGTGTTTAGGTGGAAGAGGATCAGGTAGTGGGCGAGACTCTAATGGTTTGAGGTGCCCTTTTTTGACCAACACCTTCATGGCTTGAGATAAGGTCATGTAGAGTTAGGCAAAGGTCCTCTCGGATTGGGCAGGGTTATTTGACGTTTGTGGTGCTGTATTGGCAAAGGGATTGGCGATTTTGGTTGTGGTGGTGACAACACTCAGATCCGATGGTCGCACAGCTATGTTACCACTGGTGGTTGCATTGGAACTGCGCACAAAAGGCCTTTTCGCCTACTCTTTCTCATCAATAATTAGCCCTGGTTTCATGGCGTTTTTAATCTGAACCCCTATCTCATGGAGCTTGGTGAACGTGAACAGAGGTAGGACGATCATTTTCTGCAACAACTTCCCATGTAGATTGCAGACTACCATTCTTATTTGGTCTTTCTCGGAAGGCCGTGTGGTCATCGTTGATGCCTTAGCCCTCCACCTTGTCATGAATTTTGAGAAGCCCTTCTTCAGCTCCTGGCGCGTTGCCTCAAGATTATGAGTTGTGACCTCGGCTCGGCTTCCAACTCTGCTTCACAGAATCCTTCAGCTTTGCATACCATATGGCGGCTATACCAGACATGGTACGACCAAAGAGTGAGAGTTTTTGCAATCTGGTCAGGCCTATCGGCCGGAGAATGTTTGAAAACAGCCGTAGTTGAACCATGGGGTCTCTAGAGCCATAAAATCTATCGATGTGTGGCATTTTGAACCGATTTGGCAATGTCACTGTCGAGTCAGTATACCCATCTGCTATGTCAGGGATAGAATTAACACCTTGTGCTGGTTTGAATAGCTTCCCAGCTTGTTGACCTTAAGCATAATTGGGTCAACCGCAAACTCAAATGGAGCCTCAGTTTGATACATAGGTGCTTTGGAAGCTTGTGGTGGGATCGACTCTGCCGGATTGCCCTGATTCTCAATATGGGCGTTAGTAGTATGGGCAGTGACTCCGGGTACCGGGATACCTGTAGAAGGTGCATGATATGCAGAAGCCGCTGCGGGTTTGTGTTGTTGTTGTTGCAGCCGATTTATTACCGCAGCTTGATAAACTGTGACCTCGGCTTGACAAGTAGCGTCTTGCTGCAGGGTTTCAACTATTTACTGAAGGTGGTGGATTAATTCCTTCATGCTGACTGGGGAATATTGCGCCATCAGGATTGGTGAGTGATCTTGTACTGGACTAGATGTAGAAGACTGTCCCTGAGCCTGACTAGATGCAGGTGAATTGATGGGTGATTGCTGTAGAAATTGGACTGGTGAACTCTGTCTAACTCTTCTCCATCTAGTAATCAGTGGGAGCAAAGTAAACACGGGGATGCCCCCTAACCAGATCTCTGGCTTTGCAAAGCCTTCTGACACGGGTCCAAAGCACTTGGGGGATATCTGAACTTTCCGAAGCTATGGTGTTATACTACCTAGCAAAAAGAAAGTAGTAATCAGAAACCGCACAGCACCTCAGCTCAGATGTTAACAACACATAGATGTAATCAAAGTTATAGAACTGCACTTAACACTGAATTTTGCCCCCAAAACGGATGCCCGACTTGCAATTGATACGCACATTTTTGTATAGTTTCACTGTAAAGCACATACCAGTTAAGTGAGAGCCAAAACACCCCTATGAGGGGGTAAGGTTATCCTGTCCTAGTTTCGTCAGGAACTAGGGTTCACTATTCAAACAAAGCGGTTTCACACAATCCTATATTCAAGTAAGCATCCTTTCCCAGTTCGGAATAGTCTCTATGGCTTTTCGACATACAACTAGGCCAAATGATCAGAAGGGTACCTCAGCAAGACTACCTAATATATACCCCTCCACCTAACACCAAGAAGTGAAAAGTGGATCAAACAGTACAGCAGTAGTCAAGATCCAAGGGTTGTGTTCCCATCATGGCAGAGCCCGTGACCAGTCAACCTTTTGGTAAGCTTTTCAGGCAAGCCTCTGGCAAACCGTCCAGGAATAGCAGATGGCAAACACAGTGACTTAAACGCACCAATGCAAATGCAATGCAAAGAAACATATAAGTGTAGATAAAATTTTATATCATGAATTTCAAGTCATGTTCTCTCTAATTTCCCCAGCAAAGTTGCCAGACACTGTAGCTCGACTTTTTCGCACCCCCTTTCGGAAGTCAAATAAGCCTTACAGTATCGGACTCCCGCGGTTCTGAATCTGATTCCATAAGTGCAATGTGAAATAGATAATCACCGAAAAGTCCCAATCCAGCAAATCTTTTTGGAAAATCGATTTTTGAATCAAATTGCCAAAAATGGACTGCTTTGCCAGATACAAAGTCGTCACCTAAATATTATGTTTGGGGAAATTTAGGAAACTCATGACTCGTGCCAAAGGCCATGTGTCCGTCATCACCAAGATTGTCTCGGCTCGGGAACTTAGGTATGAGAGGGGAATGTCATGAATTGAGCACCGCCGCTCGCCCAATCAAAGATTGGCCTCTACTAATCATGATATGAATCTTATCTACAATATAGGCTCTCGTTCCGGTTTATTTGGCTAGCATTACTATGTGATGCGCACACACACAAGTACAGACTAACTTTGCAAGAATTAGAGCACTTGATTCATGTTTGTTTTGAAAATTGTTTCGAATATGTACCACTTGAAAAAGTGATCGCATATGAACATTACTCAAATTAGGCATTCAAGAAATTATAGCACTTAGCCTCATGGCAAGCATGGTAGACATGGCAACATCAACACTCATGCAATTGTGCTAAAGCGAGTAAAGGCTCACCTAGTACTCCAAGCCAAAAAAGATGAAAAATTTAGAAAGATGCATGATTCCTAACTATGCGATATGACTAATGTAACACATGCGGTAAGCAACTACTAGGCTCGGCTACTAATATGTCGAATAAAGCAATTTGATAACATGTGGTCTAAGCACGTATTCAAAGAAATATTTAAGCTAACAATGCAAGTTAGAATGATGAACTGAGCCTCGGTGCATGCAATACAAGTGGATGCAAACATGGATTATGCTAAACAAAATATGATGCTTTAATCTAACCATCGTAAGCAGTTAAATAAAAGGGAGAAAGACGTGGGGTTGGAAGACACACATTATTACATTGCGCTCTCACGAAGGAGAGTCCGAATAAACTAACTAGCTAACTAATTAAAGCTAAGCTAATTAAGCTAACTATTACAAACCCGAAATGAATAATTAGCTAAACTACTTAACTAATTATTACGACAAATTAATTAACTATTCTAGCTAATTAAAATAATTCCAAGATGAAATCAAACAACTAGTTAACTAACTAATTAATTACAATACTTTACAAAATTAACTAGCTACAACTAATTAATTACAACAAATATCTAAGTTAAATATTTAAACTTAAACATGCTCAGTATGCGAGGAATGCTCATGCACATGCTCGATTTCCACCCAAAAAGCCACTGTTTTGCTTCCAGAAGGTCTCTGTTGCACAGTAGAACACTTACACCTTTGTCTACTTCCAGAATAACCATGCTCTGCTCAAAAAACACACTGCTAGATTTTGCATTAGTGGCCAGTCGGCCAGGAGTGATAGCCTGCCAACCCACCAGTGATGGCCGGCCGGCCATAGAAAGTGGTCTGCTAGCCACTGCTGCATAGTTCATCTTGCTGCAATAGAGAACAAACAGAGCATGCACAAGGTGTTCTCGAGGGTTTGTTTGCACAATTCACTCCTCCTTATCATGAACAGATCTAAGGAGAGACAGAACTTAGTCCAGAAACCATCAACTCAAGCAATTCCATTGCATGATGGCTTATGAACTAAAATGTGCAATTTCAATAAATACAACAAAACATGACTCTAATGTCCACCCTTTCATGGATTTGATCAAGGGAAGTGGTGACCTTGGAAACTTGAATCATTTTATCATTAATGAGTATGAAATGCCTCAACTTCCATGTGTTCAATTAACGTCCAATTAAACACAAAACCAATTATTATCTTGCACCATTTTAGCCTTAATTTTATTACTTCATTTTAGATTACCATCCATTCTTTAATAAATTGAGTCCAAAGGTGAGTTTAAATCCTCTAATGGAAAGAAGGCTCAAACCAAGTGTTGTCTTGGGCATGAAAGAGACATCATACTGTTGGTAATGAACCCCAAAGGGATTAAACCATTAAGCATGGCATTTCAATCTCATGCTTAAACAAACAAGTTGTTTGAAACCACTTTCAAAGCAAAACAAAAGCCAAAAAAGGAGGGAGGTTGTAGACATGATTAAGAGTGATTACAAGTATGGAAAGCCATAAATAAACACAATCAACTAAAATAAGATGGTGTCTAAGGCCTAGAACACCAAACTTATGAGGATAATTACACTATAAGCATGCAAAAAAAAAGCTCAAACGCAACTATCAACTAAAAACAATGCTAAGACAGTCCGAAAATAGTCCTAAAACATGTTGGAATTGAGACAAAAAAAGCTAGATTAATAAGCTAAAACATAGCACAAGCTAGGCTAGTAAGCAATACACAAGGAGGGGAGGCTAACGCCTCCAAATTTGGACTTCAAAACATGATTTTGGCTACTAAAATAACTCTGAAAAATAATGTTTAAAAGCTCAAAAATAAATAGTAAAAGGATGGGAAACACAAGGGGAAAGGCCTTCAAAACAAGGTGCAAAGAAGGGTGAATCACCTCTCAACCGTTAATGGCTTTAAAACCCAAGCTTTAGCCCAAAAATACAAAGTTTTTACAGCCCAAAAATAGCTAGAAAATAGGAAGAAAAAGAGTAGTTAAAGCAAGTAAAGAGGCAAAGCCTTATACCTCTTGAAGACAAGATTCAATTCCAAGCAATAAAACAAAGTGCACACACCCTCAAGAGCTCAAAGAAGGCTCAAAGACGCCTCAACTTGAAGATAGAGAGGTTTTGTTAAGAGTGTATAGGCAAAGGTGAAAAGTGTATAGGCAAAGACTAAGGAATTTGCTAGAGAGAGAGAATTGTAGAGAGAGAGAGAAGAAAAATTTTGCTCCAAAATTTTCTAACCCCATGGCAAAAAGGGAGGCTCTCTATATATAGAAAACATGAATTTCCCTCAAAAACATCCAGCCCTACTTGTGGGAGTAGATGCAAGCATCTGTGCAAACAGCTGGCACAGCTATCACAAAATATCTGCAAAAGACACTGATGGCCAACAGGCCACATCAGTGGCCGGCAACCAAGAGTGATGGCCGGCAGCCCAAAAAGGTGGCCGGTAGGCCACCAAGGGTTACAGGCTTGAAGAGCTAAGGTTTTGGGTCCAAAACAGGGCAACGAGGGTGCAAGGTTTGAAAGGCTCAAAACTGTGGCATTTCCCTGAGGACTTTGAGCACTTGACAAACATACAAACTCATCATCGGGTGTGCAAGCGATGACATCCAAGTCGTAAGGGTCGTTAAAAATGGGGTGTCTACAGTATCATGGTAAAGAAATATCGACACAACAATGTAGATATCATACCAAAGCATGAATCAAGTGATAATAAGCACATCCATGAAGTTAAGAATATAATTCATCAACAAAAGTAAATTTCCAGATTTGGTGCACTTTAAAGATTGCAATTAAAGAGACATTTTAAGATTTTTTTTTTCACAACTTGGCCTTCCTGTTATTTGTATAGAATTTTATCTAGTTTTCAAAATATTTTTTAGAAGTGGCATAGATTTCCTAGATTTTTAGTTATTTAAGAAATACTGCAGCGCTATCTAGATTTGTTAACTGATACGAAAATCGAGTTTTCTCTCAAGCCACTTACTCTTTTCTGATAAAACTTTTTCCCATGAAATCTAACACTTAGGTAAAGGTTTTGACATAAAAATGAGGTTAAGGATATTTTCTTGCCTTTTTGTAGAATTTTTGCAAGTGCGCTGTAAATACTAGTTCTTTGAGCACAAAACTTAAAATAAGAGAAAAAGTAAGAAAAAATGGTAACCATGAATAATTTTTCAATTATATTGTGATGAAAACATGCTAAATAATATATATTAAACTCAAAAATTTGGATTGAAGGTGTGCTTTTGGAAATTATGTGAGATAGGTGTAGAAAAGAATTGTTTTGCACCTTTTGAGAGAAAACACATGGGTAGAACAAGGCTCAACTCTTTTCATTTTTAACATAAGAAAACCATTAAAACACATTTGAAAATAATGTTTGGAACCTCTAAGAACATGTATTTGAAAGAGGAAAAGAAAAGAAAGGGTTGTGTTGTGACTTACTTGAATGCCTAGTGTGTAAGCCAAGTCTCCCAATAAGAGACTTAATGTGGCCCACGTACACATTAATTATATAAAGTATATATTATGTATTATTTGTATATTTATCCTTTCATGTATATTTATCTTTTATTTTATTAATTATTTAAGGTTATGGGTGATAATTATTAAGGTCGCCTAAACACTAAGAAATCTAATGGTGGTTTGGCTAAGGCCTATCAATTTCCACTAATTGATAAGTTTCCTTGATGGAAGAAAAGTAATAATTTATCTATCTGATAAAGGTCCTTAACCTAGCAGCTATAAATAGGCCTGTGGTTTTCCACCAATGAGGCATTCAAGTTCTGCATAGGTTAGACAACACTTATTCCTAAAGTGTGAGTAAGTAATATAATATTGAGAGATTCAGAAGATATACACACATCACACAACTTGATCAACAATGGTTAGAGGAGGTTAGTGTAATTTTATTACACTGTATATCTATCCTATGATAACATTATATACGTGTATGATTTTTTCTTACATTGTGGTATCAGAGCTTACTTTTAAATCCATGTTGTTCAGTATACATATTTATTATATATTAGAAAATGTAACATTAAATATATAATAGGTTTACATAAATAGTTAGCATGAATTTGTCTATTTGCATCCGATTAAAATTATACTATTAAATTTGGATTTTGTTGACGTGTTGTCTCTTTGAGGTGCCTTGAAATCATAACTTGTTTTATTTAAATATTTTATATTACAAACAAAATTGTTTGTCTATCGAAAAATTACTAGTTTGATTATATATTGATTCTAGACTATGTCTTCTATCTGTTAATGATATATATAATCTGTTGACATATTCACAATGTGTATATAAATATTCTGTCAGTCACATCATGTTTTGTAATTAAATAATTGTTATCCTTTAGCAAACTGTATATGAAATTGGAATTGGATTTAAAAGAAATTATTTTAAAATTTAATTTATTTACAGTTTTCAGATGAATCATTTGAAATATTTTATAAAGTCTTTTAACTATTGATAGCTGTGTAGGTATATGCTATTACTGTATATGCACATATTTTCATAATATTATAATGAATTAAATCATGCATTATTTAATTCTTTTAATGATTTACCTTTTGAATCCATCATAGTGACATGAATAGAATATTATTTTCTGTATAGATATATAGAAAACACATATTTTATTATCTATACATTTACATGATGTTTGATAACTATGTTTTGTGAACAATTTGTTTCAAAGTTTTTTGTGGTGCAAAAGGACCTATTTACAGAAATTAAGTATAATATCTTGGGACCATTATGGATTTGTGTTTTGTTTTATTAAAGGTTTTTTGATGTCTAATTTATAAGATGGTTCAGCACTATAGTAATTTGAGAATAACCACATCTTGAATTATTGTAATGTGTATAAATTAAGAAAATAATTACATTAGATGGCATCGTATTACTTGCATTTAAATTAGTAGAATTAATTATTTTTTATCCACAGGGATGTAATTGTTTTATTAATTTATCTAGAATAAGATAGTAAGTTAAATATCGAAAGAGAAATTTCCTATGTCCATAGATAATGGAATTTTTTTATTTTGGTGAGAGATATTTACTAGTCTTATTGATATAGTTAAGTAGATTCGATGCATGTTGCAATATTTACCTACAGGGATATAAGAATTTACTTTATTATTTCATAGCATGATTTGTTCTTGGTTGTTGCAATTATTCCTACTACATTATTAAGTTCTAAATCATCTCATATTCCATTTTTGAGTGGTGAAAATTTTTCTGACTAGAAAGATAAGATTCTTTTGACTTTGGGGTGCATGGTCATTGATTTGGCGCTTCGTGTGGATGAACCACTTGTTTCCACGGAATCAAGTCCGCTAATTGAGAGGGCTTCTTATGAGTGGTGGGAGCAATCTAATCACTTAAGTTTGATACTAAGTAAGTCCCATATCAGTAAGGGCATTAGGGGTTCAATCCCTGACTACGACAAGGTAAAGGTCTTCATGAAGGCTATTGAAGAGCAATTTGTGACATATGATAAGGCATTAGCCAACACCCTAATGAAGAAGCTCACAGGCATGAAACTTAATGGTTCTAAAGGTGTGTGTGAACACATTATGAAAATGCGGGACGTTGCAACTCAACTTAAAACATTGGAGATAGATATTTCTGAGTCATTCTTAGTACATTTTATCCTTAACTCTTTTCCTATGGATTATAGTGCTTCAAAATTTCCTATAATAGACAAAAGGAGAAATGGTAAGTAAATGAACTTTTGGCCATGTGTGTTCAAGAGGAAGAGAAATTGAAGCATGAAAAACTAGAGATTGCCAATCTTGCATTTCATGGAAAAGGAAAAGGCCAAAAGGACAAAACTGTTCCACAACAGAATAACAAGAAAGTGCAAATGAAACGTTATGGCAATAAAGGTGAATGCTTCTTTTGCAAGAAAAAAGGACACATGAAGAAGGATTGTCCTAAGTGCAAGAAATGGCTTGAGAAAAAGGGTAATATGTTCTCTCTTGTGTGTTATGAATATAACTTTGTTAAAGTTCTTGATAATACATGGTGGATTGATTCTGGTAGGGCTTTCTCAGCCTAAGGAAACTAACAACAAGTGAACAAGGCATCTATTCGAGAAATGAGATGCATTCACATGTGGAGGTTGTGGGGACTTTTAGACTAATTTTAAATTATGGCTTTATTTTGGATCTTGAAAACACATTTTATCGATGTGGGAACCCGAATATACAGATCAAATAAATAATTAAGTAATAATCATTTTACAATCTCAAATATTTTGATTGTGAATCTTAAAGTACAAATTTAATATTTGGAGGGTCTTTTATTTAATTTTAAACCTAAAATAAATTTATGGTGGAAGTCTTTAATTTAGAGGCAAGATTTATTATAAAAAAATAAAAATAAATAAAAAAATATAGGGAGCAAGTTAGCAAGTTTATTTTGATTTAATAATAGTTATATTTATTTAAATTAATGGTGAGAGAAAAAAAAAATATAAAACAAAGGATAATTATTTAGAGTTTTGTTTATATATATATATAAAACAACCCTAGGGTTCCTAACAACACTATAGCAGCAGCAGCTAGTAGCAACGTGTGAGAGGAAGAGAGAGCAAGAGATAGAAAAGAGAGAGGGAGAGAAAGCACCTTTGTGGCTCAACAACTCTAAGGTAACAATAAATCTATTCTTGTTCTATTATAGTATGTTGTATACATAGTTATGGTGCATGTGGGTGTTGTGAGTTGTTGGAAGAAAAAGGAATGGATTGGCTGATTAGGATAGTATTCGGTGTATATTATTGTCATGCAAAATTTTAAAGCGAATTAAGAAGCTAAAGTCGTTAGATAAGAATTCTATACAGAATTACAAACTTTAAAAATCAAGAAATCATATCAAATGGATGAATTTTGAACTGAAAGTTTTACAGTAGATTAATTACATATTGAATTGCATATCAGAATTTTCTTATAATTTTTGGGAGTCAAAATCTATATTAACTGGTGTGTTCAAATCTGTCCAGAAAACTGGTATAAAATAGTAAATTCGAAAGTATCGTTCTCTTTGGGTATAAATCCGAAAATTATCAAATCAGTGTCATGAGAACCAGTTACGAGTCTAGTTTCTTACATTTTTGGCCTTGCATTGATTGCTCGTGTATACTAAGAGAACCATTAATTTCTTTAAAGTGCTGTAGAAAACAACCTGTTTGGATATAATTAATTGTAAATAATTATTTTGAGAAGCAAATCAAGTCAAACCATTTGGGTTTGAAACTTAGGATATATTAGTTAATATCTGGAGGGTTTTGGAATTTTTTTCGAATAGCGTGGAGTGGGTTTTATAATTTTCAAAATCAGCGAATAGATTGAGAAAACTTGTTTAAAATTCTGTTTTATCTTAAAGTTACTTTTAATTAAGTTTCAATTTGAACCCATGTCTTGAGTAATTTGAGACCTTGAAAAACATGAACTCAGGTATTATTTAAGAGTAACGGTGAGTTGGGTTGAGCTGTGTTAGTGCACATTAGTTTGGGGTTACTTAGTTGTTATTCTTTAGTATTTTTTAAATTAGTAGTAACGTGTAATTTTCATACTTGGTTCAGGGCACTAGTTGGACTTTTATACTCTATTCGAGGATTACATTGTTCTGTTTTCAGGTGAGTAGTTGCATACTACATATTTTTTTTATAAATGTTCCCATACCCTGAACTGTTGAAAAATTAAATTGTTGTTTCAGGACTAAACTGTTTTGATAATCTATTATATTATTAATGGAATTAAATTATTTTGAAACATGTGTACACTTGGCAAACTGTAAACTATTTGTTATGGTCTCATGGTTATAATGGTGAACTACCATGTTTTGCGAAACTGAATTGTATTGATTATCGGGACCATATGTATATTTTAGTCCAGGGAAATTATTCCGCTGCGTGTGGTGACTCTAGCCATTGGAGAACAGATCCGGGTTGGGTCGTGATGACTCTAGTGCTCAACGATTGTAAGAAAAAGACCTGGGTTGAGCTAGGTGACCTTCAATTGGATCGTCTTAGAGAAAAGGCCTGGGTTGCCACTCTGATGATGACTCTTGGTTCGATATTGGATCCAACAGGCTTATTGCCTTGAGAATTGTGTGGCATGTTACTTGTTATTCTTGGTACCCCGAAAATTATTGGTGTTCATGTCGTAATCTATTTTAAGTGGAAAATGTCATTCATCATGTTCTTGAGAAACATGAATATTTTAACTGTTGAACTGTCGAACCTTCTTGTTGAAACAGATTATCTTTATGAAAAGTGTATGCTAATCGAGTTTCTGTGATATATATATTATTTTGGAATTGAACCCTATTTTCAAATATCCATGTTGCTACTCACTGAGCTATCAGCTAACTTAGTTGTTTATCATTTCCAGGTGTTAGAAGGACTTAAAGTGGACTCATGGTGTAGTAGGGACTCAATTGCATGGACTTCTAGGACATTCATTTATTTTGTTTTAGATTGTTATATCAAGTTTGTGCATATTTCTTTTTATTTTTATTGAGGTTCATTTAGAATTATTTTGAGATGTGGGCTGTTTATGTCCTTTAAATTTGGATGGTATTAATTACGATTGGTTTTGCCATTTATACTTGTGGTATGTCACTGGTTTGAGTTTGGTTATTTATTACTAGACTATTGTACGTTCAATATGATTTTGGGTTCATGTTTAGGCTTACGTGTGCCTTAGGCTAAGTCCCTGTGGGCCACGGCCGGTCATACCCGAGTTTGGGGTGTGACAATTGATTTGAAAATTAGTACCTTTTGGATATACATTTAATTTTGTTAGTTCAAGTTTCAATTTATTGAAAAATAATGCCATTATTGGTAGTGGTTTTTTAACTGATGGTTTATATAAATTTGATTTGGATCTTTTATATGAAAATAGTCTTTTAACATTGCATGATGGAATTGGCATAAAAGGAAGTATTACCAATAAGAACTCTATGTTATGGCATAGGAGATTGGGACATATTTCAATGGAAAGGATAAAAAGATTAGTGAATGATGGAGTGTTAAATACTCTTAATTTTACTGATTTTGGTACTTGTGTGGATTGCATTAAGGGAAAGCAAACCAACAAGTCCACTAAATGTGTCAAAAGAAGTTGTAATATTCTTGATATCATACACACAGACCTGTGTGGACCATTTACTCCACCTTGTTTCAATGGTCAGAGATATTTTATCTCATTTATTGATGGTCATACATGATAAATGTATCTCTATCTTTTATTTGATAAGGCTAAGGCACTTGATGCTTTTAAAGCCTATAAAGCATAGGTAGAGAAACAAACAGAAAATAACATTAAAATCATGAGATCAGATAGGGGTGGAGAATATTATGGAAGGTACACAGAATCCAAACAAATACCTGGTCCATTTGCTAGGTTCCTTAAAGAAGAAGGCATGATTACTCAATATTCAATGTTTGGTACACCACAACAAAATGGTGTAGCTGAAAGAAGGAATTGTACACTTATGGACATAGTAAGAAGCATGCTTAGTTATTCCAATGTTCCCATAAATTTGTGGAGTGAAGCTTTGAAAACCGTTGTATATGTCTTCAATCGGGTTGTATCTAAAGTTGTTCCTAAAACACCTTTTGAATTATGGAAAGAATGGAAACCAAGCTTAAGACATTTGTACATATGAGGTTATTTAGTTGAGGTGAGGGTTTATAACTCACACTTAAAGAAATTGGACTCCAAAACAGTTAGTGGTCTTTTCATTGGTTATGATGAAAACTCCAAAGGTTTCAAATTTTATTGTCCTTCACACATACCTAAAATTGTTGAAGTTAGAAATGCAAAGTTTCTTGAGGATCATGAGTCAAGTGGGAGTGGTTTTTCTTGTGACATAGAATTCGAGGAAATAAGGGAACCCATTGAGAAACCAATTGGGGCGTTGGTTATTGTTCCAAGTGTTATTCCAGATATCATTGAAGAACAGCCAATACAAGAACAACCACTCCATGAGGAACAAATTGATACAGAACCTCCTATTCAAAATTTAAATAAACTAGTGAGAGTAAGGAGATCCACAAGAGAAAAGAAATCAACGATTTTTAGCGATTACCTCGTATACCTACAAGAATCTGACTTTGATGTTGGACCTAAAGCTGATCCTAGTTCATTTTCACAAGCCATGAATGGAATCAATTCTACTTTATGGTATGATACCATGAAAGAAAAGATGAAATCAACGGCCACAAACAAAGTTTGGGATCTTGTTGAGTTACCAAAAGAAACTAAGGCCATTGGTTGTAAATGGGTTTATAAGAGCAAAAGGGATTCTTCTAGTAACATTGAACAATAAAATTGACCCCCATAATGAGAAAGAAACTACCATCCCACTAGCCAACTAATTAACTTAAGAAAGAGGCCCACAATGAGAAATAAATAATTTACACCACTGTAATAACCCTCACACTGATTACCGATAAGTCACTGATTGAGTACCGATTACTGCTAAACTAAGACTGACTATGACTGATAATTAAACTGATTGAATTACTGAACTGACTGGCTAAATCTGGAACTGGATTGACCGACAGTATCTGTCTAAATGTATTTTCTATCTGTTGAGTGTGTGATTATCTGTTCATATTTGTATGTTTAAACTGTTAATTGAAGGCATTATCGGCGGCCGAATCCGGAACCGACTAATGTTTTATGATTCTCATAATTTCTGTGATTTTATGGTATAATTATCTGAAAACTGATTAGGTATGATTAAATTGGATTTAAATAAGTTAAACACATAGGTTGGCCTTATTCACATTTTTGCCACACTAGTGGCCCACTATCTAATACACAATTTGAGCCTTATTATACTTAAGTGCATCATTTGCTCAGCTCATTTCTTGCCTTTGCCGACTAGAAAGAGAGAGTTAAGGGAGAGAGTTGGGTTTCACGTCTTTATGCTTGGTCTTGCTTGGAAATCAAGAGGATTGAAGTATAATTGCTAAATTAAGTTACCTCACCTTGTAATGAAGTTCTAGGTAAGGAATTTAACCCTCTAATTGTGAGTTTAAGTTGATCCATGCATGGTTCATGTGTAATTGTAGAGCTAAGCCATGGTTTAAGTCAAACATGATGTTTTAGAGCTCATTTCATGCATGCATGCCTATATTGTTGATTTTTGAGTTGATTCCATGGAGAATTGTACATGCATGCTCATGGTTATGTTAAGTTCATGATTTTACCTTGTTTTTGGAACAATTGGCTCACTAGAGCATCAAATTGGAGCTTTGAAATGGTTTGAATCCATGCATGTCATGTTTATAGCATGTTCTTGAAAAATGGTTTGAAATTGAGTTTGATTAAACACCTTTGGGCTTTGATTTCTTAAATTGAGTTTTGAAACATGTTATTCTATGTATTTAAAAGAGTTTTCCAGAAAATGGGCCCAAGAGGATCGAATTTGGTGAGTGAAACTTGGGTTTTGAACTTAGAATACAAACCTGGATTTTCCAGATTTTTGCATTCCGCTCGAGCGGGGAAATCAAGCTCCCAGTACTTTGACCTGTTTTACAGTCCGCTCGAGCGGAGTGATGCACGCTCGAGTGGGGAAATCGAGCATCCAATACTTTGCACTATTCATCAGTCCACTCGAGCGGGAGAATGTACGCTCGAGCGGAGGACTGGGTGACACGCTCGAGCGGGGAAGTTGACGCTCGAGCGGGTCCCTTTGTTTGTATGTCCGCTCGAGCGGGACCCTGTTTCACTGAAAATTCTGAAAATGTTTTCTGTGTACGTCTTTGCATCCTCATTCCATCCTAGGCATTCTTAGGCCTAGTTTTAGACATCTTAATGAGGATATAGATGTAGAACACACCGAGGTATAATAGGGAGTTAATAATTATCTTTCCCAACTATGAAACTTAGAGTGTGTTCAATCTGTTAACTGTATAGGGTTGGCATTCCGAGGAGACGCTCTAGCCTACTGTAGCCCATAACTCTGTGAGTAACAATTGTGTAAAGATATGTTCAAAATGATTATCTTCTGAATACTGAACTGAACTGTTTACTGTTTACTGAATGAATATATGTCCTATATTCTGAACTGTACTGTGGCATCCTTAGCACCTACTGTCTACTGTTACTGTTACAGAGATCTCTGTCGGTTCCCTCGTGGAACCACTACTGTTTACTGATTGATGGCCATCATTACTGTTTGATCTTTAAGACCTACTGCTTACTGTACTGTTATGCTAACGGATGTACCACATACGACTGATTGACTGAAAGACTGGAATACTGATTTAATGAACTGTTTTCATTACTGTAAGGACATTCATTCTAAACCCCTTTATGCTTTATGTTATTCACTGGGCTTTAACTCACTGCTTATATATATATGTAGGTGTACAGGCACCAGACCGCAGCTAGGAGCGTCGGGGTAACTCCAGTTTTGTCAAGCCAACCACTGTGCCACACTGCGAGGTTCCGAGTCTGCCAAGCCATGGCTTAGGGGTGTTTTTATTTCCCCGTCTGTCTTTGCACTGTTTCTGTGACACTGTATAGACTGTTAACACTGTTACTGTACTGTTAATAGGGATTAAGTCCCTGCACTGTATGTTTGTAAATGATGTATGTACTGTTCCGTACTGTGTTTATATTTATATGTCTGAAAAATCTTTTTGGCATACAGACTGTCACAGCTCATTGGACATTGTTTAATTACTGTATTGGCTTCCGCCATGCCCCTGTACTCTGTTTTACTATATTACTGTTCTGTAGGCCTTCGGTAATCTCGGATTACTAGCCGGTTACGGTACTAAACCCATAGGGGCAGGTTTGGGTCGTGACAACCACAAAGCCCATTATAGGAGAGAAATTATCAATCTTTGCATTTAGTAAGGATTAACCTACTAACCTTCTAGATAAAAGTGTACAAACGTGACCAACTGAGTTAGCCCAATTGGTTGAATTGTGATTATCAGGAGTAATAATCATGTCTTCTAGGAATTTTATATTAGCAGTACGCTCAACTAATAGCAGGGGCCTAAAAAAAATACATGGCCCTACAAATAAGGAAATGATGAAAAAATAAGAGGATATCATTGGATGGGCACATGCTCATGTGGTCTTCTTGATGCATATGATAATTTTTAGATTATTATCTATACGTAATGTGTATGTGCTCAAATTTAGTAAAATTCAAGAAAAAGAAGAAAAACAATACACCAACTAGAGTTTTTTTTATATGAAATTTGAATATTAATCTTAATATATATCTAGAAAAAAAAATACTTTAAAAAAAATTTAAAGTTTGTGAACACTAAAAATTTTATATTTGTCTAACAAGTCAAATTCTATAGACTTTTAATTCTCAAACTGTGCAAGGGCTCATTTCCCATATAAAATCATGAAAATTCATTCTGGATTGGATCCTCTCTAGTTGGGATATCTAATTGGACGGTCCAATCTTACTCACTGTAGGCCCATTTAGGACCCGTCTTAATAATCCAAACTGTTCATTTTGTAGGGCATTCTAAGAAGGTTATGCATACCAAAAATCAAGTCGATCAGGCATTGAAACTACTTAATTGAATCACATTTGTCTAAAAAATAACTAATTGACTACTTTCAAAATTATGTTGTCTATTAATTATTTTTCAAACAAATATGCTCTAATTGAGCTGTACCCTATGTTTGATCGAACTAATTTTTGGTATGCACGATCTCCTTAGAGGGCCCTACAAAATAAATATTTGAATTATCAAAATAAGTCCAAAATGGGCTCATAGTGAGCCGAATTGAACCATCCAGTTACATATCTCAACTGGAAAGAATCCAATCCATATTCATGATATTGTTGGCCACTTTATTACCCCTTTTTCCAATGTGGAAACCTGGAAACTCCTCAACTGCCAACTAAGTAGACACAATGATTTCCATGGTTTACAAATATGGGAGGAAAGCATATAAATTATGATGACCAAAAGCACATTCATGTTGAATTTTTCTTTTTCACATCCTATATTTTGACAAACAAAACTTTTGATTAAATGGGCTTATAAGTGGCAATGTCACATCAATATAATTGCACATCTTAGGTCTTTAGTATAACCTTTTTATTTTAATTTTCGAAATATTGGGTAGCATATAATATATATATTTAGAGAGGAAGACAAAGGTTGGTTTGCTAGATAAAACACTATCTTATGCATCATGTTTTATCAAAAATCATTACAATTTTTTTTTTAATTTTTGTTAAAAAATAAAAATAAAAATAAAACCCACACGAAACTCTAGTCCAATCCTTTCACATATCCACCCCATTTCAAAAAAAAAAAAAAAAAAAAAAAAAAAAAAAAAAAAGCCATAAAATATGAAATTTTTTCTTTTTAAATTTTGTATTGGTTTTTGATGGACTTCAAAGGCAAAACGTAACATTTTGATAGTTGATAGGTCAAATTGTACGCTTTTATAGTTAAAGAGGTAGAATGATACTCCATGATAGTTTAGGTCATAAAATGATACTTTATGACCAAAGGGTCTCCGCGTAATTAATCCACTACTAAAGGGTACTTTGATCATAAAATAACAAAAATCCTAGTGTGTGACCTTCAATCTCATGATTTCTTCATGGATGAAAGACAAAGGGGGTCTATATGATATATTTTGGTATATAGTTAAGGAGGCCTAATTGTTTTTTAGTTCAGAAGGTTAAAGCGATATTGGACAACAGTTTAGGAGATTTTCGTATAAATACGTGTAACTTTTATTGAAAACTGGCAATTTCGGATTGGTCGGGTGCATGAATACCCATCTCACATATCCTTTTTGAAATTATTTTTTAAAACATTTGGTTAAGGCATAAAAATGTTTCGAAAACTCAAGGTTTAGTTGAAAAGGTTAATCTAGAGAGTCAAAGGTCCATGAGCATCACTGCATTAGAAATGTAATTGTTTCATCATTGAAAAACACTCGGAGGTGCCAAGTGTCTATAGTAATAAAATACTACATATATTTACATATGTATCAGGTACTAATGTAAATTTATTATAGATCATTCTAGGGATGATAATATAATATTACATATATTTACATATGTATAGAATCATTAGCCAGGATTAATCGCTAGAATTCTATCCTGGTTGACAGTACGGAATTAGATATAATAACAAATGAAGAGTAATCCCATAACGATGGTGTGATAAACAAATAAGAGTTTATACCCATCACAGGTTTCGAGGTAGGCAACACTTTGGGTGAATCTACTATTTGCTAGAACTCTGGGCTTGTTGAGTATAGGTAAGAGTTAAAAACAAGGACTCGAGTGCAAAGAGTCCAAACGATGGAGGGTTTTTCTTTTCAGTCCCAAGCTTGGAATAGCATCGCTTTATTTATAGGGCAACTTGATGTTCACATCTGTTGGAGGTATGTGCCAAGGCAATTGTTGATTAAATCCTTGTCATTCTAGATTTGTTTTATAAATGGAATTCTTTAACCAGCTCGGGAACCTCTATTATGGATGCCTTAGTTTTTTACTTCTTCAATACTTTGATGGTTAACTATTTCATGTAAATTGGGATTTTAATACTATAGAAACTCAATTTTGATTGACCGTAAGACTTTGGCATCTCGGGAGCTTCCCAGTGATGAAATCCAGTGTGATAGTACTCTTGAACAACTAATGGGCTTTGATAAATACAGCCTTTGAATTATTGTTACTGGACGGTTTTAATGAGTTTGTATATGAGATAACCCTGTTCCGTATTAAGTTAATTAATTTTAATTATGATTGTGATTATGTGTTTAATATGATTTTGGGTGCCATTTATATGATTATATGTGGTTTTGAATTTCTATCTGTTCACCATAGGAAAATCTGTTCAATTTACTATTATGAATTGGAAATTGAAGGCCTTATCGGCCACAAAAACCGAAATTGACTACGCCATGATAATTGGCGTAATTTTTAGAGCTTATGGTGAAATTTAATTGAAAATTTATTCAGATCAAAATAATTAGATTCAGAACGATTAATTAAGCACCATTGCTTAGCCTTAATCAAATTTGATTAGGCAAACCTTATATAAAGGCTTATATAGCCTCATGTTATTCCTTATGAGCTGATTTCTCCCAAATTGGCTGAGATTACACTCTAGAGAGAGAGAGAGAGAGAGAGAGAGAGAGAGAGAGAGAGAGAAAGAGGCCGGTTTAGAGAAGGAGACAAGGCATCCTTGTAGATTTTGCAAGGGGATTCAAGGTTTGGAAGCTAAACTCAAGAACTAACTAGGAATTGAAAGATTTGAGCCTCTAGGTGAGTAATTGAACATGAAATTTATGAGTTTGAGTTTGTAATTTTGTGAGTTCAAAAGTAAATGGTAATCAAGAGCATGAATTGAATTGATCATGATGAGATTGAAGCCTACGTACACATGTATGTTCAGAATTGCCATGAATTTGCATAATCTAACATGTAGCATGTTTAATTATGAAAAATAGAGTATTGAATCATACATGCAAGAATGGTTTTGTTGAGCTTCATGAGTGTAAACATCACTTGTGCCATTTGCAGTGGTATTGAAGTCTATAGTACACATGCATGTATAATTCATGAAGTTTGGTTATATGTATATTGAAGTTTAATGATGAAGCTATGTGTTTTGTTGAGATGAATTGAGAATTGGATCATGATTTTGAACAATTAGCCTCATATTGCTTGAATATTTATGATATATAATGTGTTTCCACATTATTGAACAAAGAACATGAGTTTTGGGCCTTTGAATGTCGAGTTTGAACTTCAAGAACAATTCTGGAAATTCCAGAATTTGGCATGTCTACTCGAGCGGGGAAGGTTCCGCTCGAGCGTGAAATGTTAGTTCCCAGAACTTTTTCAGACATTGATGTCCGCTTGAGCGGGGAGAGTCACGCTCGAGCATCAATCACATGTTTCGACTCTCAGCTTGAGCGTCCGAAGTCACGCTCGAGCGTAAATGTGAGGTGACCAGTACTTTTGCAGACTACGAGGGTCCGCTCGAGCGGTAGAAGTTGTGCTCTAGTGGGGATCCCTGCTTCAGAAATTTTGAAAAGATTGTTTTGTGTTTTATTTTCCGTTCTCATTCATTTCTCAGCACTCTGAGGCCTTGTTTGTTTTCAGAGGTAGAATGGAGGGGATTAATAGTGAGGGGATTGTTAGTGAGGGGATTGATAGTGAGGGGATTAAGTAAAATTGTATTTGTTTTGATGATAGTTGTTAGTGTAGGAATTATTAAATTATTTTTATATAAAATAATAAAACAAATAAAAAAATATAAAAAATTAAACATTAATATTTAAAAAAATTCCCAATATATAAAAATAAAAAAAAATAAAAAAATTTCTAATCCTTTCACTATTTTTCTAATACCATCTCCACCTCCTCCATCTCAATCCCCCTTCCAACCTCCATCTATATCACATCATCCATCCTAATCCCCTTCCATCTATTTAACCCCAAAACAAATGGGGCCTTAGGCATGCATTGAGCTTTGTGAATGGATTGAGAAGATATGAAAGAGGCTTAAGAAGAATATATGAATTTAGAACGGATTGAATTGCTTGTGACCCATTATGTCTATGAAATGTGTAGGGTCAAGTACAAGGACAAATCATCCAACGGATCCTTGTGAGTAATATCTTAATAAAGATATTCTAAAGTATGCTATTTGTTCAATTGCTCACTTCTATTTGAGTTTCATAAGTCTATTAATTTGAATGATGAACAAATATTCGTTATGCCAAATGATTGGACCAAGGGCTGTTTGACATGAGTGATTGGGCCAAAGGCCGTTGGCCATGAATGATTGGGCCAAAGGCCGTTGGACATGAATGATTGGGCTAAAGGACATTGGATACGAATGATTGGGCCAAAGGCCGTTGGACATGAATGATTGGGCAAAGGGCGTTGGATACAAATGATTGGGCCAAAGGCCGTTTGATACGAACGAATTGGGCCCGAGGCTGTTTGATATGTCTGGATTTGTAGTCGTTGATACACTAGATAGAAACATGAACTGGGCCTAAGGCCGTCTGATGCAATTATTTCAAATTTCGTTCATGTATCTTCTTTATTTGATATTATTCACTAGGCTTTCACTCACTCTCATTCATGTGTCTGTAGGTGAGCCAAGAGATGTCCAAACCCGGCCCCAGTGAAGTATGAGAGAAACAACCAAAGTTTGAGGAGTCAGCCCATACGTTTTACGCATGAGACTTGTTTTCGCCTTTTGTTCTTTTGTTAGATTTTTGCTATGTTGGCGAAAACTTTGGATCACCTTTGTATATAAGCTTTTAGTTTGGCTGACCATAACTTGAATGATCCTGATATGTAAAGCTTATATGTTAACTTCCTTTGGTATAAGTTATTAATGAATATATGTGAAATGTTATGATGTGCCATGTAAGCACAGCTCTATGAACAAAAGTTTTAAGTTTGCTTCCGTATTGGCCCCTTAACTCTGTTCAAATATATCCAATCTAGTTTGAGGCCATAGGTAATCACATGATTACTGGCCAATTATGTCCTTAACCCATAGGGGCGGGTTCGGGTCATGACAGTATATGTCTAGGTAATTCATGCGAGATGAAATTGACCTTAATTTGAAGTATTTAAAACTCGAGAGACAAGGTTCAACCCAAGTTCCCAACACATGAGATTTGAAAAAAAGAAGAGCTAGAATTGTTGCGATCCCACTATATAAGTCACTCTGCACGGCCTTCAGTATTTTGGATGTATCTCTCTCATCCAATACTGGATTGAAGTGAATCAAGAAGAATTGGAAAAAAATTTAGAAATGGTTTTTGGAAAAATCTGGAAAAACAGAATTTTTTCTAAACTTTGGTCTAATCTTTAGGTAGGACCGGTGCGCCAAATTTGACGGGTCTAAGTGGTAACGCATTCTATGCCGCTTTGTGATTTACATGGTATATTTGGTTACTCCAAACCATTACCGGGTGAATGGAAAATTGAAACCAAAGTGAGCTCTATGGAAATGGAGTTTTGGTGAAAATTTCTTAAAGGTATGGTTTAAGGCTTGTCCCACATTGGTTTGGTGTGAAGAATTTTGTGGGTTTATAAGGCATGGGATCGGAACTTGGCGAGGGCCCCAAGGGGCACCCCAAGTTTGTAGAAGGGAGAGGTAATGGGCAAATTGGGATAGACCCATTGAACCCAAAAATAACCACACGCGCGCGTGCGTCACCGCCACCGCCACCGCCCGTCCGTCCGGTTCAGTGGGTTGGCCTGGGCTTGGGTGCGGGTGCATGGTGTGAGGTTGGGTTGGGCTTGTTCGGCTCAATATCTATCTTTTGGGCTAAAAACATTTGAATTTTATTTTATTTTTGGTAAAATATAATCTGTTTGAATTCAAATCTGTTTGCACCTTTTTAAATTCTGTACAGTTTAATTTAAATCTATCTAGTTCATATTCTGTACAGTTTAAATACAAATCTGTCCAATGTACAGTCTCATATCTGTCCAACGGGTTCAAATCTGTTCAAACCCAAAATAGTTTATCTATTTGAAATTCAAACCAAATATGTCCGAACAGGTATCATACTGGTTCATTCAAATCTGTACAGCCACCACTCCATCTATAAATAGGCAGCCCTCATTTGATGTTTTCACTCCAATTTTCATTCTTGTCTATTGCAATTCATCTCTAGGTTTTGTTGCATTAATTTCATTATTTTTCTGTAAGAAAGAGTGTATACACTAAGTGTGTTTGTTGTACGAAAAATTTGTAGTGCTGTAATTTTTCATTGATTGATCATTTTATCCTAGGAGATAGATGTCCACATTTTGAAAGTACCGTGGAGATGATGAATCTATCTTAAAGACACAGTGTTAAGCATTGGACTTGATCAAAAGTTTGTTCAAGAAATTAATCAAATAAGTTGTTAATTTATTCTCTGTTTTATTATTATTTATTTAAATCAGATTTTGATTTTCTTTTTGTAACAAAATAAAAATTTGTTTTCATTTATTTATTTTTATTTATTGGTTTGATTTTTGTAATCAAACAATCTCTCTCCTTTCATATATTTCTTTTGTATTCTGTTTGTTGTTTAGTACACAAATAGAATTTATTTATTTAAATACAATGAAGATTGTCCAACAATTTTAAGATAGACTAATTTTTGGTGTCTTCACTGTATTTATTTTTCTGTGCTGTCACAAAGTGATATTCTGGTTGGAAAATATAAATAGTAGTAATATACTGTTTGATAAATAGTAGTAATATACTATTTATTTTTTTTGACAACTAGTAGTAATATACTGGTGTCATTAACAATTGTAGAATATTAATTTATGTTACAGAAAATTATTGTGGTGCTTTATTTTTCTAGTTTTACTAACAAGAAAAGTAAAATTATTTTGTGTTATAATTTATTTTCTAGTTTTAGTAACTAGAAAATTAATTTGTGTTTTGATTTTTTTTTGATTTTTGTAATCAGATATTATGGCTGCTGAAAGTAGTACTCCAAATTCGATCGTTACAACGACTCCGGTCCCTATCCAGAACCATGTTCAAGTTCCGATAAATCAAAGAGAAAAATCGAAAAAATTTAATGGCACTGAGTTTAAGAGATGGCAGCAGAAAATGTTGTTCTATCTTACAACTCTAAATTTGGCCCGGTTTCTCCGTGAAGAGCCTCCAACACTTAAAGAGAGTGAAAGGGATCGACAAGTTGTTACCGCTGTAGATGCTTGGAAACATTCAGATTTTCTATGCATAAACTACATCCTCAATGGCCTTGATAACATGCTGTATAATGATTACAGCCCTCTGAACACAACAAAAGAATTATGGAATTCTTTGGAGAAAAAGTACAAGACAGAGGATGTTAGCACAAAGAAATTTGTTGTCGGTAAATTTCTGGATTTCGTTATGATAGACTCACAAACGGTAATTTCTCAAGTTCAAAATTTCCAGTTAATTTTTCATGATATTCATTCTAAAGGTATGTCTCTAAACGAATCTTTCCAAGTCGTTGCTTTAGTGGAACAGTTACCACCGGCTTAGAAAGATTTCAAAAATTATTTAAAACATAAACGCAAGAAGATGACCATGGATGAATTGATTGTAAGATTGAGAATTGAGGAAGATAACCGAAAGGCTGAAAAGAGGAATGGCAAAAATCCCATTGAGTCTAAGGCTAATGTGGTTGAACAAGTGCACAAACCACATAACAAAAAGAGGAAGTTTACTGAAGATGGTCCTAAACAAGGTGACAACAATGGCAATAAAAAGGTCAAAGGTAAATGCTATAACTGTGGCAAGACCGGACATCGAGCTTCTGATTGCTGCCGCCCTAAGAAGGATCGCGGAAGTACAAGCAAGAAGACCACCAATCAAGCCAATGTGACATAATTAGATTACATCTCTGACAGGGTGAATGACATCAACCTCTCTGTTGTGGTGTCTGAACTAATTTGGTTGGAAATCCCAAAGAATGGTGGGTTGACACTGGGGCAACTCGTCATATTTGTGCGAACAAGAAGATGTTCACTACCTACAATGAGGCTGCAAATGATGAACAACTTTTTATTGGAAATTCTTCTACTTCTACTGTGGCTGGACAAGGAAAAGTGATCTTGAAGATGACATCAAGGAAAGAACTTACTCTCAACAACGTACTGCATGTACTTGACATCCAGAAGAATTTGGTTTCTGGTTCTTTGTTAAGTAAAAATGGTTTTAGGCTTGTTTTTTAGTCTAATAAATTTGTATTAACAAAGAGTGTTATGTATGTTGATAAGGGATACATGAGTAATGGTCTCTTCAAATTGAATGTAATGACGGTTGTACCAAAAGTTTCTATTAATAAGAATAACACATCTTTTACTTATATTCTTGAGTCGAATTTATGACATGGTAGATTAGGACATGTGAATTTTGATGCTTTGCGTAGATTAATTGGTTTTGATTATATACCAAAGTTTGAAATTGATCCTAATCACAAATGTGAGATTTGTGCAGAAGCGAAACTAACTAAGGCTCCATTTAAATCAGTTGAAAGAAAAACCGAACCTCTAGAATTAATTCATACTGATGTATGTGATCTTAAATTTGTTCAAACTAGAGGAGGTAAGAAGCATTTCATAACATTTATCGATGATTGCACAAGATATTGTTATGTATACTTACTTAGAAGTAAAGATGAAGCTTTAGAAATGTTTAAACTCTACAAAACTAAAGTTGAAAATCAACTTAGTAAAACCATTAAAATGGTCAGAAGTGATAGGGGTGGTGAATATGATGCACCTTTAAATGAATTTTGTGCACAACATGGCATTATTCACCAAACTACAGTACCCTATTCTCCACAGCAAAATAGAATTGCTGAAAGGAAGAATAAAACCTTAAAAGAAATAATGAATGCCATGTTACTAAGTTCAGGCTTACCACAGAACTTGTGGGGGGAAGCAATATTGTCTGCTAATTATGTACTTAACAGAATACCCCACAAGAAAACCAACAGCACTTCTTATGAATTATGGAAAGGTCGACCACCTTCCTATAAATACTTAAAAGTGTGGAGGTGTTTAGCAAAAGTAGAAGTTCCTGTTCCGAAAAAAGACAAAGATAGGACCAAAAACAGTAGATTGTGTGTTTATTGGTTATGCTCAGAATAGTAGTGCATATCGATTTCTGACTTATAAATCAGAAATACTTGATATAAATGTGAACACTATTATAGAGTCAAGGAATACTGTGTTTTTTGAACATGGCTTTCCTTACAAGAAAGGACAGGAATTAAGTTCACAGAAAAGAACTTATGATTGTATACAAAGTCAAGAGACTAATAACAATCAAACACAAGAGACTAGTAATGGTCTCAACCAATAGGATTTAACTGATGATGAACCAAGACGAAGTAAGAGGGCAAGAACATCAAAATTCGTTGATCCAGATTTTCTGACATACGTGTTAGAAAATGAACCTCAAAACTTTAAGGAAGCAATGATAGGTCCTGAAGCACCTTTGTGGAAAAAGGCTATTAATAATGAAATTGAATCCATTATGCAAAATCATACTTAGTAATTGGTGGATCTTCCACCTGGTTCTAAACCTCTTGGATATAAGTGGATATTCAAGAGAAAAATGAAAGAAGATGGTTCAATAGACAAGTATAAAGTAAGACTTGTAGTAAAATGTTACAGACAAAAGGAATGTCTGGACTATTTTGACACATATTCTCCTGTGACAAGAATAACATCCATCTTCATGTTTATTTCCATTACAGCGTTGTACAATTTAGAGATACATCAAATGGATGTTAAGACAGCTTTCTTAAACAGTGATCTAAATGAAGATATCTATATGGAGCAACCTGAAGGGTTTGTAGTGCCGGGCAAGAAAAAAAAGTTTGTCGGCTTATAAAATCTCTTTATGGATTAAAACAAGCACCTAAGCAATGGCATGAAAAATTTGATCATGCTATGCTTACTAATGGGTTTAAGAAAAATGAATGTGACAAGTGTATCTATGTTAAAAACACTGACCAAGGATATGTCATAGTTTGTCTTTATGCGGATGATATGCTTATCATTGGAAGCAGTCAAAACAAAATCAAATCGACTAAGCAAATGCTGAACAAAAGATTTGATATGAAAGATATGGGGGTCGCAGATATTATATTAGGAATGAAAATTACTAAAACATCTTACGGATATGCATTATCTCAATCACATTATATTGAGAAAATTCTTGGTAAATTTATCAAGGATGATATGAATATAGCTAGAACATCTATAGACATCAGTCTTTATTTATCAAAAAATAAAGGTGATGCAGTGTCTCATTTAAAATACTCTCAAATCATTGGAAGCCTAACGTACCTAATGAATTGTACTCGTCCTGACATAGCTTATGCAGTCAATAAATTGAGTAGGTACACTAGTAACCCCAGAGAAGATCATTGGAAAGCGATCATTCGAGTTCTTAGATATCTAAGATTTACCTGTGATCATGGTTTGAACTTTACTCAATATCTAGCAGTACTCGAAGGTTATTGTGATGCCAATTGGATATCGGATACTAAATATTCAAAATCCACTAGTGGATATGTCTTTACTCTGCGAGGCGTTGCTGTTTCTTGGAAATCCACGAAACAAACATGCATCGCACGATCCACAATAGAATCAGAGTTTATTGCTTTAGACAAAGCAGGAGAAGAAACATAATGGCTTTGTCACTTCTTAGAAGACATTCCAATGTGGCCTAAACCTGTGCCAGGTATTTGCATTCATTCTGATAGTCAATCTACAATAGGCAGGGCATAGAATCATATGTATAATGGTAAGTCACGACATATTCGTCGTCGACATAATACCATAAGGCAATTGCTTTCAAATGAAATAATCTCAATAGATTATATAAAATCTAAAGAGAATATTGTGGATCTGTTAACAAAAGGTTTGACTAAAGAGCAAGTGTATAGTTCATCGAAGAGGATGGGATTAAAGCCTATTATATAAGAGTCATCATAATGGTAACCCTACTTATATGACTGGAGATCCCAAGAACTAAATTCAAAGGGACAACTAAGTTATGTGTGGCTCGCTAGAAATCACTAAGGGTTTTAAAATTCCATATCCATTCCTATGGTGAGAGTGATATCTACAACATATGTTGTTTGCAGGGGTCTAAGGATAAGCTTAACTTTTAATTATTACTTATATCTTGATTTAGGCATAAAATTAAGACGAGTATAAGAGATACTCACAATAAGAATCACCATTATGAGTGTCGAACTTGGGCCGGTTCTATGAGAATAAAGAGGCTAAATTCTCTAGAAGCACTCATGAAAGCCAGGAGCGTTCAAGGCCAAAATGAACACAACCGTGAGAACCACGATGTGTTAGAAAATATTTTGTGTGAAATCTATTGTCTTGGCTTACACAAACGGCTGAACAATTCAAGACATTGCGTCCATTAGTTAGCTAGTAAGTCCAATAGGTTATCACTAGGGAAGGTTCAAAACCGAAAGCTACCTATCCTGATGCAAGATATTTTCAATTTATACTCTTTCGACAAATTCTACATATTGTTGCATTTCCGTTGTCATCAAATTCCATTCATGTGGAGGATTGTTAGAATGGTTTTTGGAAAAATCTGGAAAAATAATTTTTTTTCTAAACTTTGGTCTAATCTTTAGGTGGGACTCGTGCGCCAAATTTGGCGGGTCTAAGTGGTAACGTATTCTATGCCGCGTTGTGATTCACGTGGTATATTTGGTTGCTCAAAACCATTATCGGGTGAATGGGAAATTGAAGCCAAAGTGAGCTCCATAGAAATGGAGTTTTGGTGGAAATTTCTTAAAGGTTTGGTTTAAGGCTTGTGCCAAATTGGTTTGGTGGGAAGAATTTTGTGGGTTAATGAGGCATGGGATTGTAACTTGGGGAGGGCTCTAAGAGGCACCCCAAGTTTGTAGAAGAGAGAGGTTATGGGCAAATTGGGCTAGACCCATTGGACCCAAAAATAACCACACGCGCGCGCGTCACCACCACCGTCCGTCCGGTCTGGCGAGTTGGCCTGGGCTTGAGTGCGGGTGTGTGGTGTGAGGTTGGGTTGGGCTTGTTCGACCCAATACCTATCTTTTGGGCCAAAAACATTTGAATTTAATTTTATTTTTGATAAAATAAAATCTGTTTGAATTCAAATCTATTTGCACCTCTTCAAATTCTGTACAGTTTAATTTAAATCTGTCTAGTTCATATTCTGTACAGTTTAAATACAAATCTGTCCAGTGTACAATCTCATATCTGTCCAACGAGTTCAAATCTGTTCAAACCCAAAACAGTTTATCTGTTTGAAATTCAAACCAGATCTATCCGAACAGGTATCATACCTGTTCATTCAAATCTGTACAACCATCACTCGATCTATAAATAGGCAGCCATCATTTGATGTTTTCACTTCAATTTTCGTTCTTGTCTGCTGCAATTCATCTCTGCATTTTGCTGCATTAATTCCATTATTTTTCTGTGAGAAAAAGTGTATACAGTAACTGTGTTCGTTGTACAAAAAAATTGTAGTGCTGCAATTTTTTGTTGATTAATCATTTTATCCTGGAAGATAGACGTCCACATTCTGAAAGCACTGTGGAGAGGACAAATCTGTCTTAAGAACACAGTGTCAAACACTAGACTTGATCAAAAGTTTTTTCAAAAAATTAATCAAGTAAGTTGTTAATTTATTTTCTGTTTTATTATTATTTATTTTAATCAGATTTTGATTTTGTTTTTGTAACAAAATAAAAATCTATTTTTATTTATTGGTTTGATTTTTGTAATCAAACAATCTCTCTCATTTCCTGTATTTCTTTTGTATTCTGTTTGTTGTTTAGTACACAAAGAGAATTTATTTATTTAAATACAGTGAAGATTGTCCAACAAAAATAACTAAAATGGATACGATTTTGTGTAAAGTAGAAATTAAATTCTAACTTTTAATAGGTCAAAACATACCAACAAGATGAGCCTAAAAATTTGGGAATAATCACAACCAATATTTCCTTTCATTTTAGAAAATTCTAACCTCTTGGTTATTACTTAGAATGATTCTAATGTCTACAAATATCGAACCTTATTCGTTATTAGGGTTGTTCGTGATTTTGGAGAGAGAAGGCGGAGGCTATGAAGACATGTGCGACTAAAGAGCTCTCCTCCTAGGGTTTGGATGAAAGTCTATATTTTGTTTGAATTTTTTATTATTGATTCAACAATTGTATAAGATTAAAATTTTCCTATTATTAATTTGTTTTGAATCTTTCTACCCAGCACATGTTCTTAATTTCTGTCCCACTTGGTTCCTCCTCTTTAGGATGTTGGTTATGTATCCCCAAGACTAGGTCTTGAAAGTAACTGCCTTCTGATCTGAGCGATTGTGTGGAAAGACTAGGCCTTGGATGAATGACAAGTGTCCACCATTGGTCAAAGTGGTTGCATTAATGTAGCAGTGGTTTTAAAATTTGAATTGTGACTGTTGATGCCTTAACTAGTAGAGCTCCTTAACCTTTGGATACTTGCCACATGTCCCACTAACTGCTCCATTAAAAAAATGCATTTGTTTATGTAATTATCATAACTAATATATCTATATATATAAGAACCGCTTAGTTGTTTGAGGTTCGTATTTTCTTTCCGATTTTGCCCTTTCATTTTGAATAATTTACTAATAGTGGCCTATATGTTGAGTAAAGGTTTTTTCGTAATTACACAAACATTCTTGGTCAATTATGCAACAGATTTTTTCATAATTACGCAAACATTCTTAGTCAATTATGAAATAGGTTTTTTCGTAATTAAGCAAACATTCTTAGTTAATTATGAAATATAAATTTTTCATTTTTAACAAATTACAAATGCACCCATAAAGTTTATTTAAAATATGAATTGGTCCTATAATATTAGAAATTAAAGCTATCATTTGTTATAAATATTAATTTAACACAATACTTAGGGGGAAAAAAAAACTATTCTCATATGCAATAATAAATTATCAAAATTATTTATTGAAAAAAAATTCTCATATCATTAAAAACTGTTAATTGACTTAATAATTTATTTATTAACAAAATGGTTAACTAAAAAATATTTTTAATATCATTTAAAATTATTAATTTACTTAATGATTTATTTATTACTAAAATTATTAGTCATTTGTTATGCGAGTATGATTTATGTATTCATAAAATTAGTCATATATATATATTTTTTCTTCTACTTTTTATTAGTTTAATGAATTATCTTAGTAGTTTTTTTTAGATGGGAGAATTATGTTAGTATTTTTTTTATATCTATATTTATCTATTGAGAAAAGTTACACACCATAAATTTTGTTTTATTTTATAAATTCGGAAGAAATGTTAAAGGCTCATAAATTCACCCAAAATTATATGGTAATAGAATTGGAGTCTACATCATTAGGTATTTAACAAATTAAAAAATGATACATATCATACCACATAATTTTATCATATATCTAATGATTTATTATATTCAATTTTATAAAATAATATTCTAATTTAAAAAAAAAAATTATCAAAATACAAAACTTAAACATACTGTAATAATAGTCCGTGCCTTGCACGGTCCTTTTTCAACTAGTATATATATATATATTGCACGGTTTATCACTCCTTATTCCCAAGGGATTTTCATCAATCATGGATTTGACCTATGATTTTCTTGATCAAGTGGCCCCCAAGAACCATCAACTGTCATCCTTGGACTTGCAAAAGCCACCAACTTTGAGTCACCACTTGCATACGTGGCAATCCCTCATTGGGTTGTCATGTTTGGTAAAAACATAGTCCCCTTCAAGCCTTTTCTTGAACAAAGAGTTTGGCTTGGATCTAGGCACCATCATTATCTTCTCAGTTGTTTTCCTTCTCCCTCCTGGCCAAGCTATCTTCTTCAATTAAGACTCCTTAATGATTAGGGAATCTTCCTTTTTTTGAAATTCATATCCCTCAAAAACCAACCCAAGGTAGACCTTATAAAATCCAAGCCTCAGATTCATTTCTCCATTTTGCATTTTCTCACTTCTCTATCTACTTCTTGAAATTTCAACAACTTAGCTCTCATGACAACCAAATGTTTCACTACTGTCCTAAACAATCCAAGAGTGTGGGGAACATTGTTAACAAACTGATCTTTGAGCATAAACCTCATTCTTTTTTGGACCACTTAATTTCAGTGCCTTCTTTGCTTGCATTCTCCTCTCAGTGTTGATACGGCCTTGGACCTGTATTCTAGAATCAGTACCAGTGACATGCCCCGGGTGTAACCACGCGTGTTAATAGTTCAAACCCTCAATTATCTTCGATCTAGACTTATGAATGCAATGTGAAATGTAGATGAGAGTACAGATTTGGAAACTTTTATAGAAAATCCATTTTTATTACAAAAACATTTGCTAGAAATGGACTGCATCATCAGATCTCAGAGTCGCCACCTAATAATCTGAAAAAATTAGGAAACCCATGACTCGGAACCTTAGGTATGAATGAGAAAGGTCATTAATTGAACACTCTCGTTCACCCGATCAAAAGATCAGTCTCTACTAAGCCATGATATGAATTTTATTGACTTTATATGTTCATATTACGATTTATTAATAAATCCTAAAATTTACTATGTGAAGCAAACAAATATAGACTGTGTCATTTATTTTGGAACCAGTTGATTTCATATATTTCGAAAATATTTTGAATAGTGCAATCATGAAAATTAATTTTATTCCAAATTAAACAACACAACCTTCACCCAATAGTATACATAGAGTTATATCAAATAAGCAAATAGTCGCATAGTAGGATGCTAAACATAGTAAGAAAAATACATAAGCAGGATGCTAAAGCACAAAAACTTACATATTTACTGATGTCTTGCAAATAGACACAAAAACAAAATTAGTAAACATAATAATATATGGCATTTGATCCTATATACAAGATCCTAATACAATTTACTCATGAAATGCAAACTAAAGATCTGACTTCTAAAATATATGGCATTTGAACCATCTCAAGAATATCAGGTAGCGCACAAAATCACATAATAATCGATTAAACTCACTGATACAATTTTAGCCAGATCTTAAGACATGAAACATGGATGCAAAGTATGGATATGATGGCAAGCATATATACTACATATTTATAGGTTATGGAAAGCAAATGAAAGAGCGTGATAGAAATAAACGGGGATGGGAATTATTACCTCACTTTCTTTTGATCAAGGCTCATGAATATTGCTATCACAGAATTAATGGGCTTGGTTTGATATATTCGAAGATGGTATATCAGTGTATCTATAAGCATATAGCTCAATGTTCAAGACTTTTCTCTTTCTCTCTCTAACTCTCAATTCACTCTCTCAATTCAATTCTATTCTCTTCTCCCCTCACTTTGATCCTTTATATAAATAATGAATAGAATGCAAAGTCAAGGAGGCAGGAGACAAGGATGATGGAATGATAAGGGTGGTTACCTTGGATGCTCATTTTGGGGTAGAAGACAATCCCCTTTTTGACAATGGAGGCCAAAGGAGGATAATGAAGGGGGCCTAGATATATCTCGTGCATGAATGTATCATCAAAAGATCTGAAATGGCATGACCCAAACGCTTTCATCAAGAATTCTGCCGAAACTGCCCTACTCCTGGGCAAGTTAGCCAGTCAGCTAATTTACTGGCTGGCTGACAAAAAACTTGGCTTAGCTAGCCAAAATCTTAGCTAGTGGCCAATTTCTTGGCCGGCCAGCCAAAATATTTGCCGTGGCTGACTGTTTTGCATGAAACAGGATTTTTCGACAAAATTCTCATCCTTTCCTCCTGTTTGCACACTATTATTTTCTCAAATTCCTAAGAAAAAGTTTCATTTTGAAGTTTAAAAGTGATCCTCGGAACACTACGAAAATATTCGGAACAAAGCGCAAAAAGAAAGTTTTGAACAGGATTTGAACACTTGGCCACAACAGGCTTAGGTTTGGAAGTGAAGCACAAATTCCATCTTTCTTACTAAGAATTTTATGAGAAACACATTGTTGTTTTCATCATCAGGTAATCAAAAGAAAGCGCCCAAGTCTTAGGACCAGTCAAAATGGGGTGTCTACAGTTGCCCCTATTTGACAAAACTCGAAGTCATTTCATGACATGAGTGAATGTCCAAACCCGAAGACGACCCTTTTTGACAAGGTCATAAGACCCAGGCAAACAAACAAGATGTGAATGCAAGTGGTTGAACCCGAGGGTTGCCTGCGTATCCTTTTGCAAAGAATCAAACTAGCGTAATTTAGGGATAAAATGCAAATAATATGCTTTAAATATAATTGAAAGTTGGATTTACACGCTTCATGAAGCTTTTTTTTTTGAAAATTCACAAATCTATAATGCAATGCAATAGGTAATATGAAGCATAACAAGTAAGGGTGTAAATTTGGCCCGGCCCAGCCCGGCCCACCAGGTGTAGCGATCCCGGTTTTGATCCTTCTTTTATGTTTTGCCATTTCGACTGGGCCGGTTGGGGATCGAGCTGGCCGATCAGCTCGCTGGGGTCCAGCAGCGCCCCTTAGCGGGTCTGAGGGCAGTGCCCTAGCAGGGTCGAGGGGCAGCGCCCCCGAAGCTAAAATTCAAAATGTATTCGAAGTTGCTTGTCCACTCGAGCAGCCGTTTATATGCTCAAGCGAAGAATGTTTGGTTTCAGAAGTTTGACATATCTGCAAAAGTATTGGATTAGTATATTTGACGCTCGAGCGGACCCTGTTATATCAGTTCATTAATCTGATATTTCATATCACTTTTTCATTCCTCTCTCTCTCTCTCTCTCTCTCTCTAAAACTCTCCAGAATTCCAGATTGGGAGCTTCTCTCTCTAGAAGTCATCTTCTCTCATTCATTTCTCCAAATCCATTGGGATTTAGAACTAACTTCTTCACTAAAGTTGGTTATCATCTTGAGGGCTTCTTTGTGTGTGGTGAAGATCGAGTTTCGACACCGTTGATTTTGGGGGTTTCATCTCATTTCTTCTTCAAAACTTGAGGTAGGGATTTTCTAAGAGTTATATATATATTTTTGCAAGATCTAGATGATTTTTGAAATCATCCTTCGATAGCTTTGAAAATTGATTGTTGATTCAAGAAGTTGAGCGATTTTGAAAGTGGGTTTGTCTCTTGTTCTTTTAAAATGATCTTATGGGTTTTGATCTTCGTTGATTGAAGAAAATATGATTTTGGAAAGTTTTCTTTCAAAAGATTTGAGTTGTATAGTTTTGGTGAGAAAACCTAAAATTTGGGGATTTTTTTTTTAAAAGAGACTAAAAATCCATGAATGATATTGTTATATTTATTTTGTGTGTCAAAATATATGGATATTTGGAAAAATTCTTATTTATATTTATATAAATGATGAATTCCAGGGAATATGATAATTGTTGTTTATTTTGGAAATTATTGTTCAAAACGTTGAAATAGTCTTGAAATGACTAATTGTTGAGGATACTTGCGAAGAGGGAATTATGTTATTCCTTCGATGATGAATTGGAATAAAAGTATTTATATTTATCTTGTGTTATTGGCATATCAATTCATTTGATTACATTAAACTTTGAAAGTTGATTTGAAAACTTGCATTGAGAAGAGAATGTTGAGAAACAAGTTTTCATAAATTGGTTTTGGGGTAAATACGATGGTAAGTCTTGACAGGTGGTGTAGATGAAATTGAATAGGTATCGAGCCTTCCAGTTAATACTGGTAAAAATGACAAATTATAGGTGTCGAGCCTTCCAATCAATGCTGGTAAAAATGACAAATTGGTAATACTTGTATAGTCTACTTGCAGACATCGACCTAGGGATTACCAGAGTCGTATTTACCGCCCTTGAAATAAATTGTTAAATTTTGAACAATTGAAATTGCATGATATCATTGAGCATGATGGTTTTCAAAAGATGAAAATGTGATTTATCTTCAAAAAGGGCAGAGCATGGCATGTGCATTTCATCTCTTGAGACTTGTATAAAATGTATATATTTTGTTAAGAATTTCCTACTGGGCTTTATGCTCACCCTACGGGATTTTTGTGTAGGAAAAGATGTGGTGATCCCATCTAACTAGGGGCGTGGAAGTATGTGTGTTAGGAGTACAATGCTCTCATTTGCTGTGACTCTATGTGTAAGCCAAGGGCTGTGTTTGTGTGGGTTTGAATAACCGTTTTGTGTAACCAGGCTGAAGCCTTGGAAACTTGTAAACCCTTAGGGGTACTTATTTGTTTATTTACTTGTTGTTGGATTAATGTATTGTTGCATGAAGAACTATTGTATCATGTAATGTAAGTTTGGAGATTTATATTCGGTTTTCCTTGAAAGAGCCATGATTGTTGTCTTATTATTTGGGCTAGAAATTTGGGGCGTTACACCCGGGCTCGGCCCATGTCGGGCCTCTTGGCTCCCGCCAAAATTCGGGCTAGGCCACAGGCCAAAAAATTAATCCCAAGCCCAGGCCTAAGCCTAGGGGTATTCGAGCCTTGGGCCTGGCCTCGGGCTTGGGCTGGGCCTGGGCGGGCCTAACCATTATTTTTTTTTTTTCAATTTTCTACCAAAATTTTATTATTTTCCATTAAAAAATACACTAGGCCTTGGGCCGGCCGGCCGAGCTAGGTTTCGGGCCGAGCCATAAGTGGGCCAATGGGCCGGGCCAAACGGGCCTCAAAACAATGGCCTAAGCCCTAGCCCAGGGGCTCGGGCCTCAACGGGCTGGGCCCATCTCAGGCCGCGGGCCATTTTTACACCCCTAATAACAAGGGATACAATCCAAACACATTCACATAAGAGAACGAAACATAACCAATGAATAGTTTTAACCAACAACCCAAAACAAGGGAGGTATTAACTGATGGATAGTCTCAACTAACAATTCAAGAAAATGAAGGTATTAACCAATGGTGGGTTGAACTGTCAACAACCCGAGAAAGGAAAAGTATCGTTATCCTGAAAATGGGCCAGCATAAATCGAGTGGTTTGAACCTATAACCCAAAAAGGGGGCTAGCAGTAACTGATGAAAAAAGTTCGTAATCAAATGTTGATGTGTACAGATTGTAGCCAAGTGATGCAACAATGTAACCATGCTAATGATATGCTAATGCAATTGAAAGTTGAATTTTTTTATTTTGTTTTCCTTTTTGAAAATGCATGATGTATGTAATGCAATATGTAATATATGATAGGTGGTGAGGCAAGCCTTATGCAAATAAAGCAAAACAAAGGGGTACAATCCAAACACACCCACATGAGAGAAGAAAATGTAACCGATGAATAGTTTGAACCTATAACCCAATACATGGGAGGTATTAACCAATGGATAGTCCCAACAAACAATCCAAGAAAAGAGATGTATTAACTAATGGTGGTTTGAACTGTCAACAACTCGAGAAAAGGATAGTATCGTCATCCCAAAAAAAGGGCCAGTGTTAACCGAGTGGTTTGAACCTACAACCTAAAAAGGTGCCAGCAGTAACTGATGAAAAAGGTTGTATCAAATGTTGATGTGGATGGATTGTAACCATGCATGATAAATATAACAGACAGTGTAAGTGTAATGGTGAATGCAAAAACCACGAAAGGGCAATGTGAGACATACAACATGCAGTGATATGATATGGTGGATGCACAACAGATGAAAACAAAAAAAAAAAACAAAAAAAAAAAAAATTGTCTTTTTTCAAAATTTTCTCTTTTTGTTGTTTTTTTTTTTCCCCCTGAAATGCTTTTCGATTTTCTAAAAATTTCTTTTCCTGATTTTCTATTGAAAATTTCTTTTTAATTTTTTTTGTTTTGAACATTTTCTATACATACCATATATACACATACAGATACAAAAAGACAAAATACATATTACATACATATATATACAAAATATATACATATACATACGGATACACAGATACATATATATATATGCAAAATATATACAAACATATATACATATATACACTCTTCCCATGTTTTGTCTCTCTCGCTACCTCATTCGTCTTCGTTAAGCACCGTGTCTGGCACGTGATTTCAACAATCATAGCGCACCTAACCGACAGTTGGACTGGCCTCGTTTGTCAAAGATTGCGTCAGCAATCTCTCTTCTTTTGGCCTCTTTTTCTTCTCCAGCTTATTCTTAAATCGAGACCTGCGAGAGAGTAAAGCAAAAAGCTGCAAATTCCCCCTGCCATTACTCTACCAATTCTCACTTTAGCATTATGCTCTCCCTGACATGGCCTCATCTCGTTGTCCTCTCACTACTGACCTTAACGATTCCCCAATCGAGAATGCTAAGGCCCAACTCCTCTGAGCCTTGACAGAATGCCCCTGCCCCTGTTCTCGACTTTCCTGCACTATTAGTTGAGCAAATAATGGTAGTGCAGTCTGATATCGTTGTCAACCACTTCACATTGAAGTCCTATGTAGAGATGGTGACTGTGGTCTCCAATTTGTCCCACCGGTTGCAAAATAGGACAAGTGAGGTACACCGATTAAACACCCAACTCTCTCTGCTCTAGAGTATGTACAAGGATGCTTGAGCAGAGATTAGCGCACTAAAAAAGCAAAACAAAGAGTTGAAATGACAGGCCACCTCTGTGGCCTAATTTTGGAGTTCCTTCGTACCCCACATTTGATGGTTGGCAAGGAGTAATTTCTTTTATAAGCTCTGTCAATGCCGAGGCAGAGTCTTCAAAGGCCTCCCGAGAGTGAATATGTGGCGAGGCAATTGACGGTAAAATAGAACGACGAAGTTGTCTGCAAATAAAGTCGGTTATCTTTGCCACTGTGCTGTTGGCGGAAACCGAGAAAAAAAAAGTCTCTCCCTATTTTTTTGTATTTTCAATTTTTTCCTTTTTTGTTCTCTGTTTTTTTTTTTCTCTCTTCTTTTTTTGTTTTCTTTTGTTTTTTTTTTTTTTTTTTTTTTTCTGTTTTTGCTTAGAAAGAAGCACCAATGCTTCAAATGATTTCTCTTCTTTTGTTTTTGAAATTTCTTTTTGATGCAATGCTGTAATTGAGAGATCTCACCCTGAAGTTTAACAAAAGAAGTTTCATTTTTTTTTTTTTTTGGGCATATCATGGCATGAATGGCATAACACTTGAGCGTCAAAACATTTTTGTTAAACTTGAATCCGACCATGATTGAATTTTAATGAGTTTTGAATTAGACCTCAAGCCTTCAACTAACCAAGAATCAAAGAATGACTCAATGATAGAAAAACAAAGCAAAAGCAATCCAAACACACCTATTTATACTAGAATGAAAGACACTCAAAACACGACTCAAAAGGACACACCATTGAGCATACGCAACATCTGCAATTTTCCATTTTGGATTCAAAAATTGGTCAGTTGGCTAATTGATTAGGCCGGTCAGTTGATTTGTTGTCCAACCAGCTAAAAAATTGATGGGCTAGCTAATTCATTAACCGGCTAGTTGAATGAACTGATGAACTAGCTAGAAAATTGGCCAAGCGGCTAAACAAATGGTCGGCGGCTGAAATAATCAAGAAGCACACCTAGAGTCAACTAAAAACTTGGACGGCCAACTAAATTGTTAGCCGGCCGGCTTAAACATGCATGAAACTCAAGAGTGCGGGAAGAAGACATAATTCCTAACTCAACTATGCCCCTAGTTCATTGCTTTGACTTTTTTTTTTTTTTTTCTCTTTCTAGTAAAAAGATTTTGATCAACATAAGAGTTAGATTAACATGTCTGTTCTACTCTTCATTTTGAAATCACGTAAGTCAGGTTGTGAGCACTAGAAAATTTTCTTTTTGGGTCCAAGAAATGGTTAGGTTTTGCAAAAATAGAATAATTTTTAAGAAAATTAGTCGGCTTCATTAAAGGTCCTCAAAAACTGTTTTCATAAATGGCCATTACCCGATCAACATGGAATCAAGACATGGACAAGACAACTGAGTCAAGTAAAAATATAACAATCAAACATGGACGAGATGAGTGAATTGAACATGGTTGGGACCGAACTTCAAGATGAAACTGCCTATGTATCCCAAATATAGGAATCAGGCCTTACATAGTTATGAGGGTAAATCCTTTTGGGTTTTCGACCTTGCGAGCTTGATTTTTTAGGTTTTTCGTTTTTCATTTTTCATTTTTCATTTTTCATTTTTCATTTTTCATTTTCTATTTTTTTTTTCGCTCTAACTTTTGCCTGGGTCACCCTTTCGAGTTTTTAGCCCAGCAAGCCTCTCAAATATAGTATTTTTTACCTTGTCCGTGTAGATTGGTTGTGAGATCTCTAGGCCATCTAAATCCATGAGAATGGTTGCCCCTTTTGACTAGATAGTCTTGATGATGTAGGGACCTGGCTAATTGGGTCTGAATTTTCCCCTAGGGTCGTGGATAGGTTTTCGATTAAATCTTCTTCTCTCAAATTCCAAGATTTGACTTTGTTTCCGGTATTCATTGGCTTGAGAAATAACCCGGTTTGAATCTTCGATCACATCCGACCTTTTTGCCCCTAGTTCAAGGGTTGCTTCCAATCCGACTATGCAAGCCTCATGCTCTGGTTGATTATTGAACATTTTTAATCAAGGTTTGAAAGCTAATAGGTTGAGTCTCAAGGTCGAGAGTGATCCTATGCTGTACAATCTCAAGATCCATTCCAGGCATGTCTTCATAGGACCATGCAAAAAATATTTTTTGAAATCTTTTAATAAAGCAACTAATCACTCGTGCTCTTCTGAAGACAATACCGAACCAATCTAGACCAATTCAGGATCCTTCTCAATATCCATATTAACAAAAATGATCTCATCCATTAAGGGCTTAGTACACCTCTCTTCCTCTCAGTTGATCAAAATTTTCAAAACCCGAGGAATTCCTTTATTTTCATTCTTATAAAAATTTTGGAAAGAAGTTTTTGAAAATTTTGGTCAATGCAATGATTAACAGGCACAGAGAAGTAAGTGAAACTTACTGCATTTTCATTCAAAACTTCTAACTCAATGGTTGAAACAGACTCAAGAGGGAAAAAAGTATAGACACAGAAAGGACAATGATGTCTGAGTTATCATCCCTTGAAAATCATTGGACTCTGATTCACAAGACTGACTCGATCTTGATTCCAACCCCACAGACTTGGCGGAATCAGGTTTAGACTCAACACCCAATTCAGAAAGTAAAAGAAAGCATTCCCAAATTGCTAATATCAGTGCGCACCATCCACTACGTTTGGAATGAAATCAGTAGGTGGTACATCCCCGATCACAGAAATGGTCACAATATCCCCTGAGTTTACTAGTCCCGCGCTAGTTTAAAAAATTATCACATATTCAACCAGTGTCAAACCCAAAACTTCTCCAGTGCTTTTTTGTTTCTTAATTAATTCATGGCTCAAGAAAACCATAAAGAGGGAAGTGCATGCCCGTGAGATTATCTACCACAATGTCTAATTCTGGCTCCAAATCATCTGTCACCACAGGGCGTTGGGGGTTTTGGCTGGAATCAATGTGCGTATATCATGAATAAATCAGTGCTCTTTAGAATAAGCACCTCGGGTTTGGGTAGATGGGCAGTAGCGTATGGATAAGGTTGAGATAGGAAGGCGGTGGGACTTGGTTATGGGGTGGCAACGGGTCGGTGGTAGTTGTAGACACCTCATTTTTAACCGTCCTCAAGACTTGGACGTCATCGTTTGAACACCGGATGATTATGCTCACTCATGTTCGCTTTGAGTCCCTGAAGGTCTCAGCTGAGCGCCTTGCCCTGTAGCCTCTAATCTTGTCTGTTTTGTGCTTGGTTGTGGGCCAAGAGCTTGTTGTTTTACTTCTGGAGGAGAGGTGACCTATCGGCCATCCCCTAGCCTACCGGCCATGACTGGTGCCTGTCAGACACCAGTGGTAGCCGATCGGCTATGTTGATGGCCGGTCGGCTACATTGATGGCCGACGGCCATTTTTCGCCTTTTTCAGATATTTATTTGCCAGCTGTGCCAACTGTTGTTCACTGATGCTCATCTCCATGCACATGTATGGAGGGATGAATGCAAGCATTTAGCTTGATTTTCTATATAAGGGGAGTCTCTCCCTCATTTTGAGAGGTTACACAATTTGGAGCAAATTTTTCCCTCTCTCTCTAGAATTCTCTCTCTCTCTCTCTCTTCTTGTTTTATGCTTGAAAGTGAGAATTCTCTACGCTTTTGTACTAAGACCCTTAGCCAAACATCTTCATCTTGGAGCTGAGGTTTTTTAGGCTTGGTTTGAGCTCCTAAGGCTGGTTTTAGCTCAGAATTGTGGCTGTTTAGTGTTGTGCTTCAAAGGTATAAGACTTACCTCATTTAAACTTTGTTTTAGTTGCTTTCTTGGCTATCTTTTTACACTGTTTTAACCTGCTTTTTCAACCATAAAAAAACTTTGTTTTTAAGGTTTCAAAATGGTGACTGTAGACACCCCATTTTTGATCGTCCTCAAGACTTGGATGTCATCGTTTGAACACTCGATGATCATCCATGCTCGTGTTCGTTTTGAGTTCCCGGAAGTCTTGGCCATGCGCCTTGCCTCAAGATCTCTCAACTTGTCTATTTTGTGCTTGGTTGTGGACCAAGGACTTGTGGTTTTGCTTCTAAGGGAAGAGGGTGGCTTGTTGGCCGTCCCCTCAACCCATCGGCTAAGGCTTGGTGCCATCGGCCATGTTTTCTTGCCATCGGCCATAAGTGTTGGCCGATTGGCACTCTTTTTGGTCGATCGGCACTCTCTTTGGTCGATCGGCCATATTTTTTAGCCGAGACCTTTCCATCTGCTTTTTGCAGATATTTTCTGTCAGCTGTGACAGCTGGTGTGCACAATTCTCATCCTCCATACACGTGTATGGAGGGATTGAATTCAAGACTCAAGCTTGTTGAACAAACTTGAGAATTGAAATTCTATAAGAAGGGAGCCTCCCCTCCCTTTCCAGAGGTTCTGGAAATTTGATATACAAGTTCTATATCTCTCTCTATATATTTTACCTCTCTCTCTTGTTTAGCCTTTGTTTGTGCCCAAAAGTGTAGATTCTTCACACTATTGCACACAAACACCTACTAGAACACCATCCTTTGGTTGCTGAGGTCCTTAGGAGTTGGTTTTGGAGTTCTTGGACTGGTTTTGATCAGAGAATGGTGCTGGAGTTGTGTTCTTGAAGGTGTTCTTCAAGGGTGAGTAAACTACCTTTTAATCCCCCATTTTGGCTTAAGCTTTTAGACCTATTTGCATATTGTTTTAAGCTTAAATCTAAACTACAAAAAATTCTGATTTTGTATGCTTGTGATGTTTGGTTAAGGTCACTTATTGGTTGGGGGTGGTCTACCCCCTCTTAGGCCTTGTTTGGCCTTGTTTTGAGCCATCCCTTTTGGCCCTTGTTATTACCTTTGCATGACCTTTCTACCACTAAAATCTAGAGGATTTTCAGTGGTGGAAAGGTGGTTTTGGAGTCTTGAATAGGAGAGGGACACCCCCCTCTCCTTGTGTCTCATTTGCTAGTATAAATAGCTCATAATAGTAGCATGTTTGCTTAGTATGTTTTGGCCCCATTTCAGCAAGTATTTGGGGTTATTTTAGCATGCTTTACCTCTGTTTTAAGTTGGTTTGATAGCATCTTGCATGTACCACACACTTGTAGTGCAATCCTCTCATTTGCCTTAACATGCATCATGCATTTGGGCCATCATTCTTACATATTTTAGCTCAACTCAAAGGAGCTTTTAGTCTTGTTTTACCATGATCTAGCTCTGATTTGTATTGTCTTGGTCATGCATGCATTGTTTTGTGTAGCCATGGTTCAATCTAGCTTGTTGGCTTTGAGTGTCCAAGTCATTAGCATGCATTGCTTAGACCATTTTCATGATTTGGCATCATTTCATATGTGATTTTAGTCCATATAGTGTGGCCATGCATTCACATTTATCACATTTTCCATGCTTAAGAGAGTTGGTGTTTTATGCCTCAAGAATGAATCATTGTACATGCTATCATGCTTAGGCCTTTGGGATGCCATCTCAATAGGTTTTTGGGCTTATTTTGACATGCCATAACTCTGATTTTTATTGGTTAAGTCATGCCATGCTTGGTTGTAATAGGTGTAGTACAATCATCCTTTTTGGCCTTGTATGCATCGTGTTTTGTGCTCACCTTTCTAGCATGTTTTGGCCTCATTCCTTGCATGTTTTAGACTCACTTTGGCATGCTTTAGGACTATTTTGGTTTTCTTAGGCCACTTGCTTCTTGTTTTGCATGGCCATGGTGTGAACCCCTTTGCTAGTTTCAAGCTTTGAGCTTTCTTGCATGCTATGCTTGACTTGCGTACATGATTTGGCATCATTCTTCACATGATTTTAGAGCTTATTGCATTGCCGCATTCTCATGTTTGTCACACCTTGCTCTTGTTTGAGGATTATGCATTGTTGCCTAGTGATAGGCCAATTGGAATGCATGCTTGTTTTGCATTTCATTCCATCATTTCATCACATTTGGCCACTGATTTGGGCATGGCTGAGGTCTACCCATTCTGGTTTAAGTCCATCTTTGCATGTTGTTGCATGCTTGACATGTTGCATTTTGCATGCTTGCTAGTTTGCATTTTGTCACATGCTTGTTTAGGTTGCATTGCATTTGGCATGCTTGTTACCTTAGCCTTGTGTGCATATTTGAGTCATATTGCATTTGGCATGCTTATGTTGCATTGCATAACATCTCCATGTTGCGTGCATTACATTGTGTTTGGTTTGGGATGTCAAACCAAACACGAGGACCGAGAGACGTTTCGTACTTGAAGTGACGAAACGTGCCTCAATCCTAGGTCGCCGACACTCTTGATCCAACATGATAAAGTGTGAGGCATTCATGTGTTTTTGTGCATTCGTTCCATATTGATTTGTGCAATTCGGCCTCTTTGGCCATCATGCATCGAAATGCGTGATTGATGGCTCGAGAGTCGAGCACTACACTCCTTTGAGTCCCAAACATGATAAGGGGTGTAGTTGCACAACATTTTCTTGCAAATGTATTGCCATGCCCTTGTTTGTCCTCTGCTGCAGCAAAAGGAGCAGTCTGCAGGAATAGATGGCCGATTGGCTATCTTCAGTGCCGATCGACTAACAATTTTTGGCCGATGGATTCAAAAGTGGTCGATGACCCCTTTCCCTTGGCCGATGGCCATATCTTTTGGCCGATGACCTCTCAGAGTGTCCATGAGGTGGTTCAGAGGCATCACAGAAGCTGGCATAGTTTTCAGAGGAGCATAAGTGTGCAAACAGAGGCAACATGGGGCATGGCAACGGATTTTCGAGTGAAGCCGATTGAGCATGCATTTGTCCCTCTTCTCGAGGCCGCTTTAACTGTTTTTGTAACTTAATTAATTTGCTTAATTAGTTAAGAGTTTTGTAATAATTAATTAGCTTGTTAGTTAGTTACTTAGTTGGTTTGTATTATTTATTCGGACCCTCCATCGAGAGGACGAATTTGGTAATAAGTGTGCGTGAGTGTGTGAATGTCTTCCAACCCCACGCCTTTCTCCCTTTTACTTAACTGTTTACGATGGTTAGTTCTAGGTCATATTTTAATTAGCATCCTTATGCTTGCTTGTTTGCATTCATTCATTTGTCTTGCATGCACTGGGCTCGGCGCATCATACTAACTACATTGTATTTCAATTCCGATTTGAATACATGATTATCAAGTTGCATCTCATATGCCATCTTAGAATAGCCGAGCCTATTTCTAGTTGCATTTTGCATGCGCTACATTAGCCATCTTAACATAAACTAGGATCATGCATGATTTCTAACTAGTTGTTGTTTTGGCTCGGAGTACTAGGTAAGCTTTTATGCTTTAGCATCCTTGCATGAGTGTGAGTGTTGCCATGATAGCATGCTTGCCATGAGGCTAATTGCTTATATGATATAACTACCTGAATGCCTGTGGGTGAATGTTAGATTACTTGAATTGGGACAATTCATTGAAATGTGAGTTTTAAGCCCACTTGAGGGTGGCAAAATCATGTTTTCTTAAGTCCACTTGAGGGTGACAAATCCATGTCTTAGCCTACTTGCGAGTAGCACCTTCAAACCATTTTCAAACAAACATGAGATGTTTTGTTCTAACTTAGGCGATCTAGTCTATACTTGTATATTGTGCGCATCACATAGTGAAGCTAGCTAATAACCGGAATAAGAACACGTGTGTTTTCAAAAACAAGATATCATGCTTAGTACAGGCCGATCTTTGATCGGGCGAACGGGGGTGCTCATTGCATGACCTTCCCCTCTCGTACCCAAGTTCCCGAGCCGAGGCAACTTTGGTGATGACAGACACGTGGCCTTAGGCACGAATTAGGGTTTCCTAAATTCCCCCAAAATAAAATATTTAGGTGGCGACTCTGTATCTGGCAAAGCAGTCCATGTTTGGCACTTCTTTACAAAAATCAGTTTTCCAAAACGATTTAGCGGATTTGGACTCTTTGGTGATTTATCGGTCTCGCATTGCACTTTGTGAGATTAGATTCAGAATCGTGACATTTAAGTCCGAACTGTAGTAGCTAATGAACAAAACGGATTTCGCGCCTTCACGCGCGGAGCTGGGACGTTTGGGCCCGTCTATAGTGGTTTAAGTCTTGGTGAGTTAGGGGGTTGTCTCCTCTTTTTTACTCTTTGGCTTGTGAAGCCTTTTGTGCCATTTCTTACTACCTTTACATCAAACTTTTTGGGCCTTTAAACCACTAAAATTCAGAGTTATTTCAATGGTAAAAAGTATGTTTTGAAGTCCAAAAATGGAGGGGTTAGCCTCCTTTCCTTATGTCTCTCTTGTATGCCTAGTTAGCTTCGCATATTAGCTTGATTTTGTAGCTTGTGTTAGATTAGTTCAAGCATGTTTTAGGCTCTATTTTTACATGTTTCAACTTTGTTTTGGGTTAGTTGGAGCATTTGTTGCTTGCTTTTTGTACTTGTAGTGCAATTTTGCTTATTAGTCTAGCATGCCTAATGGTTTAGCCTATTTTTGTAGCTTGTGTTAGCTTAACTTCAGGTTGTTTTAGCTAATATTTTGGCCTACTTTAACTCTGTTTTGAGCTGGTTAAGTCCTTCGAGGCTTGTATTGCATGGCTATAGTGTAATGGTCTTCACTAGCTCATTGTTTTGAGACTTTAAGCATGAAGTGTTTTAGTGGCTTGCATGTTATAGCATCATTTTACATATGATTTTAGTGTATGTAGCTCAATCACACTCTCACTTATTTCACTATTTCATTGCTTTTGATAGTTGTGTTTTGAGTCTTGTTTACAAGCTAACATGTGAGCATGTTTTTCTAGTCTTTTGTGCTTCGATCTCAACATGTTTTAGCCACTGTTTTGGCATGTTTTAACTCTGTCCAAAGCTAGTTTGGTCAGTTGAGCTTGGTATTGCATGCCTCTAATGTAGTGTTCTTCACTAGTTTAGTGTTTTTGGCTTTTGAACATGTTGTGCATGAGTTGCTTGCATGTTGTAGTACCTTTTTTTTCATGCCATTTCAGCACTGAAATATCTGTAACCTCCCTCATTTCTTCATTTTTGCATTTGTTTTGAGGGTTGGTTAACCTTAAGGTTGTATTTAAGCTTGAGATAGAGCTTGTGCTCAATGGTTTTAATCCTCTTTTGAGGGTTTCTACTAACCAACGGCATGATCTCTCTCATGTCTTAAGTCATCCTTTGGTTGACCCCTCTCTCATTAGAGGACTTTCACTTTGGACTTAATCGGTTAAAGGACTAATCGATAATGTAAAATGTGTAAACAAAACATGACAAGTAAAACTTGTGCAAGTTAAGCATGTTGTGTTGCATTGCATGTGTTTGGATCGGACGTTAATCCAAACACAAAAAATGTGGGACGTTTCATACTCAAAGTGATGAAATGTGCCACTTTTCTTGGTCACCGACACCCTTGATCATGCATGATAGGGTGGAGGTCCTTCGAGTCTTATTTGTGCATTCATTAAGCTTGTACAAGCTTGGTTTTCTAGCCATCATGCATTGAAAATGCATGGTTGATGGCTTGAGAGCCAAGGGCTATACTCCTTTGAGCTTGAGAAATGATAAGGAGGGTGGCAGTACACACATCCCTTGAAAAATGCATTGCTTTGCCTCTGTTACTCTCTGTTGCAACAAAAACAGAAGTCTGGAAAAAGGGGTGGCCGACCGGCCAGTTAAGGTCGCCGACAGCCACTTTTTGTGGCCAACCGGCCACCAGTCAATTTTTGTGCAAATGTGTTCCTGTGTTGGAGCAGAGGCAATCTAGAAGTTGGTACGATGTTCAGAGATCACAACAAGTGCAAACAGAGACAACCGATGGCAAGGCGATGGATTTTTGAGAGGAAGCAACCGAGCATGCATGCATCCCTCGTCCCTCGAGGCCGCTTAAATTACTTTACTAGTTCGTTAGCGCAGCTAATCCTTTAATTTGTTTTGTAATATTTTAATTAGCTTAGCATAGCTAGTTATTCAATTGTGTTGTAATAATTAATTAGCTAGAATAGTTAATTAGTTCGTTTTGTAATAATTAACTTAGCTTAGTGTAGCTTAGCTTATTTATTCGGACCTTCCTTCGCAAGGGCATAATGTTGTAATAAGTGTGCATGTGCGTGTGCATGTTTTCCAACCCCACGTCTTTCTCCCTTTTATTTACCCGCTTTCGATGGTTAGATTATGAACATGTTTCAATTAGCATACCTTATGCTTGCATGTTTGCATCATTCATTTGTCTTGCATGCACCGAGGCTCGCCGCATCATTCAAACTACATTGTATTTCAATATACTTCTTTGAATACATGTTTATCACATGTTGTTCAAATTTTATCATATGCCATATTAGTAGCTGATCCTATTAATTGCATTATTGGATGTGTTGCATTAGGCATCTAGCATAGTTAGGATCATGCATTGTTTCTAACTAGCTTTTGTTTTAGCTTGGAGTACACTGTAAGTTTTACGCTGTAGCATACTTGCATGAGTGTGAGTGTTGCCATGTTTCGCATGCTTGCCATGAGGCTATTTGCTTAAATGCTAAACTGCATGAATGCCTGCGGATGAAGGCTTGATTACTTGAATTGGAACAATTCAATAAATGTATTTTTTTAAGCCCACTTTGCGAATTGGCAAATCATGTTTTAAGCCCACTTGAGGTGGCAAATCCATGTTTTAGCCTACTTGAAGGTGGCACCTTCAAACTATTTTCGAAAACAAATATGAGTCGAAATGTTCCAATTCTTGCGATTTTAGTCTATACTTGTATGTGTGCATCACATAGTAAAGTTAGCTAATAATCAAAATAAGAACACATGTGTTTATCAAACAACATATCATGCTTAGTAGAGACCGATCTTTGATCGGGTGAGCGGGGGTGCTCATTTCAGGACCTTCCCCTGTCGTACCCAAGTTCCCAAGCCGAGGCAACTTTGGTGATGACGGACACGTGGCCTTTGGCACAAGTCAGGGTTTCCTAAATTTTCCAAAAATAAAATATTTAGGTAGCGACTCTCTAATCTGGCAAAGCAGTCCAGTTTCGGCATTATTTGATTCAAAATCTGATTTTCCAAAATGATTTGCCGAATTGGACTCTTTGGTGTTTACTAGTTTCACATTGCACTTTGTGAAATTAGATTCAGAACCGTGACAGGAGTTCGAACTGTAGGACCAATTCGAGCTCTTTGAAAGGGGAGCGCGAAAAAGTCGAGTCTACAGTAGTCTTGGCTTTTTGGGATGGAGCTATGATCTTATTATCAATAAGATCTTGAATCCCACGATGAACTTGAAAACAACAGTCAGTATCATGACCGTGTGATTGGTGGAAAGCACAATACTTGGTGGGATCATGGCTATGTGGAAGTGGATTAGGAAGGGGTTAGGGATCATGGAGCTTAAGGTGCCCTTTTTTCACCAGAATTTTCATGGCACGGGTTGGAGACATGTAGAGAGGATGAAACTTTCGGTTTTAAGGTTAGGTTGAAGTGGTTGGTTGTGGGTTAATATCAGCAAAAAGGTTGGCCATTTTGGTAACAGTGGTGACAGTGTTGATCTTTGAGGGTATGGAATTGGCAGTTGTGCTACTACTGACAGTAGCATTGGAACTACGATTAAACATCTTTCTTACGGGCTCATTTCCTTCTATAATAATCCCTTGTTTGATTGCATCCTCAATTTGAACCCCAATCTCATAGAGGTCCTTAAAGTTGAAGAGTGGGATAACTACTCCCTCCGTCCCAAAATATTAGTCCCTTATTCCATTTTTCATTGCCCCAAAATATTAGTCCCTTTTCAAAAATCAAGTACAAAAATAATATAAATTACCTATTTTGCCATTCTTTTAAATTCATTAACAACCTAAAAAGTACGATTATGACATTGATATTCCCTTAAAAATGTACTATCGAAGGGCAATTTTGGAAAATCAATTTTTTTTAAAGTGCAATAATTGTACTACCAAAAAAAGTTGGATTCCCCAAAAGGGACCATCATTTTGGGACGAAGGGAGTATCATTTTCTACAATAGTCCTCCATGCAAATTTTTGACAAGCATGCAAACTTGATCTTTTTCCAAGGGTCGGCTTATCATCATGGCTGCCTTTGCCTTCCACCTAGTGAGAAATTCCATGAAACTCTCATTGGGCTCTTATTGAGTTGCCTCAAGTTCCCGGATGGTTACCTCAATCTGGGTGTTGTAAGAATATTAGGTGACGAAAACCTCGGCTAACTTCTCTCAACTTTGTTTTACTAAGTCCTCTAGCTTGGCATATCAGTTGGCAACTACACCAAATAAAGTTCTCCCAAACAAGGAAAGCTTTTGAGCTAGAGATAGGCCCATTGTCTTCAAAATGTCTAAGAGGAGGCAAATGTGAACCATAGGGCCACCAGCCCCATTAAATCTATCCATGTACGACATTTTGAACTGCTTAGGCAGCCTCATAATTGTTTCTGTATGCCCATCCTCGATGTCTGGAATGGAGTTGATCCTTTGTGATTTTTCGAACATTTTCTCTAACTTGGCTAATTTTAGCATAGTTGGGTCAACTCCATCGATATCCGTAGGGAACAGTCCTCCCATTGGTTGTGTGAGAACCCTTAAGTCTTCTTGCAAATTGGGCTCAGAAAGTTCCTCAGTTGGGGAGGTGGTTCTAGAACTGTAACGCCCCAAAATAATTAACATTAACCCATCACATATTAGTGCCACCATTGATCAATAATCTCATAACTTCCATTCATTATATCTTTGATCATTACAAAAGATGATATATGCAATATATATTCACCAATCCTAGATTCTGAATCTATAGCATATGGCATGGAGACAAATGTAAAAAAAAAGAAATAAAACCAAGCAAGGAAATGCCTTAATAGCTACAACTTTCCAAGACGATGCTTGGTTACAACAAAATAAGTTTGAACTCAATACAAATAAAGCCTTGGGCTTAAACAAAAATAATTACATCAAGAAACCAAAAGTGAAGCCTTAAGCTCCAAGTTGTCCCAAGCTACGTCCTTGGTGGAGGCATATCATTAGCACCTGAAAGTTGTTTTCCACATAAGGTAAGCCACAGTCCAATAGAGATACTCTAACAAAATATATGAATCTTAGCAAAATTATAAGATGAATGCACATGCATGCCTTCTGTCAAACATTTCTCGTTTTCCATCTTAAAACAATGTAATGCTAGATTATAAATCAATTCATGAAAATAATCCTTTTATAAAAGAAAATAGGTTAGTAGATACAACACACGAGGAATCTCTAGGTACGTGTTTGCCAGTAGGCTATACAAGTACTACCAAAGCCATTTTACCGGTACTAACCAGAAGAATCGGCAAGGACACACAGGCCAACATAATAAAACCCACAACCACATCCCCTAACTAGATTCACCACGGTATTGACCCCTTGTTCTCAAAATCAGTACATTTACAATGTTCAATATGAAATGATGCTTAATGCATAATGTATGAGAAATTACTTTCAATTTAACCTAATCTTCGTGCAATGTCTACAACAATCAAGACTATCCTCCACCGATAGCCCTAAACAGATATTTCTATATAAAGATAGCTTCCAATCATAATATACAATTCCATCAATTACAATGGAAGTGATACTACATATCCAACTCTACCATCATCATCAACATAAACATTGTTCCAATTTCACAATACCCAACATCATTTTCCATTTCCCTTCACAATTCCAAATACCCAAAAATTTAAGGCAAAACCTCTTTTGTTTTACAAAATCAATTTCAAGAAGAAATATCCACCATGTTAACATGTCTTACTCATAAATACATCCCCACAACCATTCTCAAGAATCCATTTGGAGAACCCCTCTTCTGATTTCAAATACAAATCCTAGGTTTTTTTCCCAAAATTTCCCAAATCAACACCCATTTTCAAAGTGCAAATAACTAAGCTAAAAATCATAAAAGAGCCAAAGAAATCCCTAACTCAAAGTAGAAGACACAAAGAAGCCATGGGTAGAACTTGACGGAGTCAAAAACACAAACTTTCCCGATTTAGATGAAGCCCTCGACGTGCTCAATCTTTTACTCCAAAGGACTAAGGTGAGGAAACCAACGGATTTGGAGTATTTGGAGCTAGAGTACAAGGACTAGAGAGAGAAGGTAAAAATTTTAGGGTTTTGAAATGTTTAGAGAGAGAGAAATGAAAAAGTGATCCAAAAAGTCTTCTTCTCGGACTGATATACACACAGACCACTCAAGCAATGAAAACACCACTAGAGCGAACAGACACGATAAGTGACATTGCTCGAGCGACCAAAAACTATCGCTCAAGCGCACAATGACCCCCTCACAGTCAGTAGTTTTGCAAACTACAAAAGACCGCTCAAGTGCAAGTAGTGTCATTCGAGTGTAGTTATCATACTCTCAATAGTTTTACAGACTGTAAAAGATCGCTCGAGCGCAAGAAGTATCACTCAAGCAAACAGGCAAAAATCTGGGCAACAACTTATTGAAAAACTGACTTCCCAACCTATTTTAAACACAACCAAAACTCCCAAGAGCTAGACTCAACAAGCTTTAAGATGGAAACGAGGTGAACAACAGTTCAGCACACGGGTTCTCGGACTCAAAAGTAAGAAAATGGGTTGGGTCTAAATTAGAATCGTTATAAGAACCAGATGAACCACTAGAGGTGGATGAAATGTAAACACCCCAGACGGGCGTTACAATTTAGCAAAAGCCTCCTTGTTGGAGACAACCTTGTTGGTAATACCATTCATGCTTCGTCGAAGGGCTAAAAGCATATTTGCTATATCTATCGAAGGTTGGTCCATTATTGTTGGAGATTTATCGGTCACTTCTGGAGTTGGGTTTGTCACTACTAGAGGTGGGTTCAACACCACTGGATGTGGATCCATCAGTACTAGAAGTGGGTCCGTCACTACTGAAGGTTGGTCCATCACCACTAAAGGTGGATCTATCATAGATCTTGGAAATTCTGGCTAGCGAGGTTTTGACAATGAGGTTTCAACCTTCCTTCTTGTGACTGGCAGTAGAGAAATTAACAGTAGTTGTCCTTGAACCAAATTTGCAGTTCTACTAAGTCTTCTAGCCCCGAGTCCACAAAACTTGGAGGATATCAGACCATTCTAAAGCTATGGTGCTACAACAACCTAGCAAAAACAAAACGGAACTCCTAATCAGAATTTCGGCAGCATTCCCGCTCAACTGATCACTATACAACATGAACTCAACCCCTCAATGATATGCCTAACCCATTAATTAGATTTAAGAACCCTAGATCTCATACATTACACATAGAAGGAAAGAGAACAAACACTCCTATGAAGGGTAGGGTTATCTTGTCTTAGCTTTAAAATGATCTAGGATTTCACTATTCACACAAGTGGCATCATGTATCCTATCATGGGATAGCATCTTGCCCTAATTTTGGAAGTTGTTAGAGCTTACTACATGCACTAGGTTTGTTTGCTCAAAAGGGATACCTTAGCAAGACACTGATATACCTGCCCAATCCGTCGGATCAAGCGGTACGTGGAGATCCCGATTCCAAGGCTTGTGCCCCCACCATATTAGAGCATGGATCCATCTATCTGCTCAAACCTAAATAGTCATCCAGGGTAACAAGTAACGTGTGCGGGACTTAAATGCACCATACATGCAATGCAATGAACATATAATTGAAAATAAAAGTCATATCATGGAGTTCAAGTCAAGCGCACCACATTCACAGTTCTGACCGCCGATTACCTTCAATCTAGTCTCACTAGTGCAATGTGAAACATATATGAGAATCCAGATTTGACAACTTCCATAGAAAATCCATTTTTATTGCAAAAATATTTACCAAAAATGGACTGCGTCATCAGATCTTAGAGTCACCACCTAATATTTTGGAAAAATTAGGAAACACGTGACTCGCGCTAAGGCCACTGTTCGTCGTAACCAAGGATGCTTGGCTCGGAACTTTAGGTATGTGTGGACGCGGCCCCGGGAACTCTCCAAATATCCGCGCGTGCCTGCGAGGGGTGGGGCGCGAATTCTCATTTTATTCTCTGAGCTACTACAGTTTGGACTCAAATGTCACGGTTCTGAATCTAATCTTACAATGTGTGATGTAAGACCGATAAATCACCAACGAGTCCAAATCCGCCAAATCGTTTTGGAAAACTAATTTTTATAAAGAAGTGTCAAACATGGACTGCTTTGCCAGATACAGAGTCGCCACCTAAATATTTTATTTTGGGGGAATTTAGAAAACCCTTACTCGTGCCTAAGGCCATGTGTCCGTCATCACCAAAGTTGCATCAGCTCGGGAACTTGGGTACGAGAGGGGAAGGTCATTTAATGAGCACCCCCGCTCGCCCGATCAAAGATCGGCCTATACTAAGCATGATATCTTGTTTTTAAAAACACATGTGTTCTTATTCTGATTAATTAGCTAATCTTACTATGTGATGCGCACAGCAAACAAGTATAGACTAGATCACCTAATTTGGAACAAAACATTGCATGTTTGTTTGAAAACGGTTTGAAGTTTGCTACTCGCAAGTAGGCTAAAATGAGGATTTTGATGAATTGTTCCAATTCAAGTAATCCAACCTTCACCCACAGGCATTCAGACAGTTATATCACATAAGCAGTTAGCCTCATGGCAAGCATGCTTTCATGGCAACATTAACACATATGCAATATGCTAAAACGTAAACACTCATAGTGTACTCCGAGCCAAAACAAAGAACTAGTTAGAAATCATGCATGATCCTAGTTCATGTTAAGATGGCTAATGCAACACATGCGAAAATGCAACTAAAATAGGCTCGGCTATTCTAGAGTGTCATGTGAAATGCAACTTGGTACATGTATTCAAATTGGAATTAAAATACAATGCAGTTAGTATGATGTGCCGAGCCTGGTGCATGCAAGACAGATGAATGGATGCACGCATGCGAACATAAGGTATGCTAAATGAAATATGCCCTAAAACTAACCATCATAAGCAGTTAAGTAAAAGGAAGAAAGAAATGGAGGTTGGAAGACATGCATCACACACACGCACGCTTATTACAATAATGCGCCCTCTCAAAGGAGGGACCGAATAAGAAGCTAACTAGCTAATCTAAGCTAATTAAACTAATTATTACACAACAAATTAATTAACTAATCCTAGTTAACTAATTATTACAAAACAATTTGAAATAGCTAAACGCATTAACTATTAAGGACAAACCAAAGCAAAAGCTAGCTATCTAAGCATGACAGCTAAGGAAAGCAGTAAAACAGGAGGTTCTCAGAGCGATGCCCCGATTTGCCTATGTTTTCATTTGTTCTCAGAAACTTGCACCAAGCTCCAGAAAGCTGAAACTCCACCTAAGGAAACCTGTGGGAGGGTGGCCGACCACTTTTGGTCTCTCCAAACACCTACCGACCACTTTTGGTTGTTGAAAAACTAGAAAAGTGGTCGGCCAACTAGTTTTTCTGGCTGGCCGGCCAGTTGTTGCTGCTGAATTGCAATTTGCTGCAACAGAGAGCAAGAAAGGGCATGGCAATATATTTGCAGATATGTGCGCACAACCACCCTCCTTATCATGTCATGAACTCAAAGGAGTGTAGGTTCTCGACCCTCGGGCCACCAATCGCGCATTTCAATGCATGATGGCCGAGAGGCAAAGTTGCACAATTCGATATGAAATGAATGCACAAGTAAACACATAAAGCCTAAAACTCTATCATGTATGATCAAGAGCATCGGCGACCGGGAATTAAGGCACGTTTCATCACTTTAAGTATGAAACGCCCCTCGTTTCCCGTGTTTGGACTAACACCTATTCCCAAACACATGCAACAAGAAACATGGCAAACATGTAATGCAACTACATGGCATACACAATGCAAGGGACAAGCATGCAACAACATGCAATGCAACATGATCAAACTACCAATGCAAATGGCATGCAAACAATGCTAACACATGCATGCACAATGCAATGCTACAAGGGCAACTTGGCAATGTTAGGAATATGCATACTCAATGCGAAGAAACAACTTGGCTTACACAATGCTATGAACTACATGGCATACACAATGCATAATGTAAGATGGCATACTCAATGCAATGAAACAATATGGCATACTCAATGCAATATACATGGCATAATCAATGGACTTAAACCAAAAGGGGTGGACCTCAGTCATGCCCAAATTAGTGGCCATTGGTGATAAAATAAAGGCACAAAATACAAAGCATGCATGCACAATGCATTGGCCAACCAAGTAGGCCTAAGAGCACAACTCTCGAGAGGGCTCAATGAGTGATAAATGCAGAAGTGTAACAACACTAAATGCACTGAATTGAGGTAAGAAATGATACCAAATCATTCAAATAAAGCAAGTGAAGCATGCAAGAGTCCTTAAAGCATGAAACTAGCAAAGAGGACTACAAAGGAGGCATGTAATACATGGCACAAAAGCATGAACCAAGCATGGATAGAGCTTAATTAAGTCAAAACAAGGACCTAAACATGCTGAGATGAGGGCTCAAATACCTAGGCATGCAAGCATACAAGCTAGGCTACAAGTAAGGCAATAATGCACAACCCTTAGAGGCACTCAAAGGGTGAATGAAGTGAGAACATGACAAGTCTATATGCTCTAAAATATCATGTTAGATGATGCCAAATCATGTACACAGCACAAATGAAGCATGCTATAGTGCTCAAAGCTTGAAGCAAGCAAGAGCACTTGTACTACAACTATACAAAACATGAAGCATGTAACCAAGGCAACCCAAAACAGTCCTAGAATATGTCAAAATGAGTCTAAAACATGCATGGAAGGAAGCCAAAACATGCTAACATGAGGGGCATAAGGCATGATGCATACAAGGCAAATAAGGTGGATTACACTACACCTATTAAGACCAAGCATGTGATGACTTAAACAAAAAAAATCAGAGTTATATCATGGAATAATAACCCAAAAAACACACTGAAATGATGGCTCGCAAGCTAAGGCATGAAGGCATACGCAATGGTTCATGTTAAGGCATAAAGGGGCAAACCCTCCAACGCATTGAAAGAGTAAAAAATGCAAGTGCATGAGCATGAAACATGGACTGAAATCACATTATAAATGATGCCAAATCATTCAAAAAGTCCAAGTAATGCATGCTAGTGGACTTGATGCACAAAGCTAACAAGCTAGAATGCACTATAGCTATACAAACCATGGCATGCATGACCAAAACAACACAAATTAGAGCAAGAGCATGGTAAAACATGGACAAAAGCTTCTTGAAGCTAAGCCAAAAGCATGCTAGAATGACATGTTAAAGCATGATGCATGTTAGGTTATTTCATGGAATTGCACTACAAGTGCAAGGAGCATACAAAGGCTAAGCAAACCAAACCCTAACAGAGGTATGACATGGCAAAACATCACCAAAAACATGCTGAAATGGAAACAAAACAAGCTAGAATGACATGCTACTTCATGAAGCATAGAAGACTAGTTTGTGAGATTTACACTACAAGTGCATTAAGCATGCAAGGGGTGACCAAACCAACCCAAAAAAGATCTAAGGCATGTTAAAATGACACCAAAAACCTACTGAGATGGCCCCAAAACAAGCTAGAAAGACATGCTCAAACATGAGGCACACAAAGCTAGTTTGTAAGATTTACACTACAAGTGTATAAGGCATGCAAGGGGTGACCAAACCAAGCCAAAACAGAGTTATGGAAGGTCCTAAAAGTCACCAAAAAGTTCTTGAACTAAGCTTAAAAGAAGGAGAAATACATGCTCTTTTGATGAGCCATCAACACAAGTAAACAAAAGAAGAGGAGGGGGGACAACCCCCCTCCTATTTGGGACCTCAAAACCCCCTTTCTACCATTGAAAATCCACTGGATTTCAGTGGTTAAAAGGCCAAACAAAGATGGTTTGAAAGGTGGTGAAAGATGGCTCAAGAGGCTTTACAAGCCAAGGAGCAAAAGGGAGGAAAACCCCCTAGCCAAACAAGGCACAAACCAACACTATTAGGACTGAAAAACAAAGGAAAAAAAGAGGTTTTTGTAGTTCAACACCACCCCAAAAATAGTTTACAAAGGTGGTAAAACAAGCATGCAAAGCAAAGGTTTAAAGGGACAAGTGCTTACCCTTGAAACACCTTGAAGGACAGCAGCAAAACCAGCCAAAATCTAAGCCAAAACCAGCCTTTTGGAGCTCCAAATGATCCTCAAAGAACCTCAGCCCAAAGGTGGTTAAGTTTGGTTAAGGGTGCCTAGGCAAAGGAGAGGTATATCTTCAAGTATTTCTCTTGCATGCACACAAGGTCAAGAGGGAGGGCCAACTAGAGAGAAAAGCTGAGATTTTGCTCTGAAATTCTAGAGAGAGAGAACTTTTTTAGAGAGAGAGGCTCCCAAAATATCTTCCATGTTCTTCTTCTTTTGCAAAATGAGTGAAAAGCCTCATATATAGCAATATACAAGAGTTGGTTCAAAATATCTGAGTTTGGAAATATCTGGAGCAGTGCATAACAGCTGGAGGGAAAAGATCTTCAAAAAATCTGAGTTTGGGACCTGCAAACCACTTTTCTGGTTGGCCGACCACTTTTCTGGTCGGCCAGCTACTTTTTCTGGTCGGCAGGAAAATTCTGCTTTTTAGGTCCAACTTCAAATAGCCATAACACCTTCATGTGGACTCCTTTTCAGGTCATTCTTGTGTCCAAATTGAAGCCCCGGAAGTATTCTTTCCAATGGTGGCAGTCTTGTATCAAAATTCCAACTGTGCAAAAAGTTATGCCTATTTTGGTGAAGCCGCTCAGTTTCGATCCTTCCCGGATTCATGTCGAACTTCTCCCAAACTAGTTTTCTTCTCTCTTTTCTCATTTTCTTCAACTCCAAACCCCTAAGCAAGGTGTTTTGAAAGATTTTTCAAAGATTTCATCTCTCTTTCATTCATTTCCACTTTGTCCCTGCTCGGTTTACCGAAAAGCGCAACATTTAATGAAATGCGAGCCTCGGAACATCGTAGGAACTTTGTTTCAAAAATGTTTTGAAAGAGAGGGTTTCAAGGTCTAAAAATCATTAAAAATAGCTTTGGTCCAAAATGGGGTGTGAGGTTAGGATTTGACTCTCTCTCCTTGCCGAAGAAACTGAACATTTGCCCTGCACACCTTTCAACACCAAGTAAACCATCAGTAGTGCCCAAGTCTTAAGGGCGGTCAAAAATGGGGTGTCTACAGTATGAAGCCCACTCACCTGATCAAAATATTGGCCTCTAGTAAGTCATGAGATGAATTTTATTGACTTTATATATTCATATTCTGATTTATTAATAAATCTTAAAATTTATTATGTGAAGCAAACAAATATAGACTGTGTCATTTGTTTTGGAATCAATTGTTCAGATATATTTCGAAAATGTTTTGACTAATACAATCATGAAAATCAATTTTATTCCAAATTAAACACCACAGCCTTCACCCACTAGCATGTACAGAGTTATATCAAATAAACAAATAGTTCCATGGTAGGATGCTAAACATAGTAAGAAAAATACATAAGCGGGATACTAAAGCACAAAAACTTACATATTTACTAATGTCTAGCAAATAGGCATAACAACAAAATTGGAAAACATGCATGTTCCTATATACAAGATCCTAATGAAATTCACTCATGAAATGCAAACTAAATATTCGGCTTCTAGAATATATAACATGTGAATCATCTCAAAAACATGAGGTAGCGCATAAAATCACATAATAATCGATTAAACTCACTGATGCAACTTTAGCTAGATCTTAAGGCATGAAACATGGATGTAAAGCATGGATATGATGACAAGCATATATACTATATATTTACAGATTATGGAAAGCAAATGAAAGAACAAGATAGGAAGAAACGGAGATGGGGAATTATTACATCGCTTTGAAATATTACACATCCGAATAAGGGAGAAGAGGAAAATATTACAACAAAATTAAATCCTCACAAACACTCTCTAAATCTTAAATAAATAAACAAAAACAAAAGCTGTAGGGAGGCCTCGGAGACCATGGAGACTGTTCTGCTCATTGCCAAGAGGCTACTGGGTTCTGTTCAGGAAAAAGTGGCTAGTCGGCCAAAAGATGAGCTGGCCGACCAAAAAGGTGGTCGGCCGACCAATAAGGCCAAGCCGAAAACTTTGTTTTGATCAAACACCAGAAAAAAAAATAAAAAAAATATGCAAGTGGCTCAACTAACCACTTCCAGGTAGCTTACAATAGGTTTATAACATGAAATTGAAGCAAGAAAATCAACACAAGAAAGAAAATGTAAGAAATACTAGAAAACGAAAAATGTACAAAATTCACCTTCCAAAGAAGGATTTGATTTCTAAACTTTCTTTTGATCACCCTCAAGCTTAGGAAGTGTGTTCTAAATCCTCAGTTTGAGAATTTGAGGTTCTAGCTAGAATGATGTTTTTAGGCTATTTAACAGTGTGTGGGGGATGAGGGAGTTGTTCCAACTCTCTGTTTTTCTCTTAATTTCAACAACACTTATTCTCTTTTGATCAAGGCTCAAGTATATGGCTATAACATAATTTATGGGTTTGGTTTGGTATATTCAAAGATGGTATATTAGTGTATCTCTAAGCTTATAGCTCAATGTTCAAGACTTTTCTCTTTTTCTCTCTAACTCTCAATTCACTCTCTCAATTCAATTCCATTCTCTTGTCCCCTCGCTTTGATCCTCCACATATATAATAAATGGAATGCAAAACTAGGGAGGTGGGAGACAAAGTAAGAGACAAGGATGATGGAATGATTAGGGTGGTTGCCTTGGATGCTCCTTTTGGAGTAGAAGACAATCCCCTTTTTGACAATTGAAGCCAAAGGAGGATAATGGAGGGGACCTAGATACATCTTGTGCATGAATGTTTCATCAAAAGATCTGAAATGGCATGACCCACACGCTTTCGTCAACAATTCTACCGAAACTGCCCTGCTCCTAGGAAAATTAACTGGCAGGCCAAAAACTTGGCTTGGCCATTTGGCCAGACCAAAAAGTTGGCCGTGGTTGACTATTTTGCATGAAACAGGCTTTTTTGACAGAATTCTCATCCTTTCCTACTATTTTGACACTGTTCTTTGCTCAATTTCCTAAGAAAATGTTTCATTTGAAGTTTAAAAGTGAGCCTCTGAACATTACGAAAATATTCGAAACAAAGCGCGGAAAGAAAGTTTCGAAAAAGAGTTTCGAACGGGATTTGAACACTTGGCCAAAACAGGCTTAAGTTTGGAAATGAAGCACAAATTCCATCTTTCTTACTGAGAATTTTGTGAGAAACACGTTCTTGTTTTCATCATCGGGTAATCAAAAAAAAGCGCCCAAGTCTTAGGACTAGTCAAAATAGGGTGTCTATAGTATCCTCCTTTCTTCGAGTCTTATTATACCCATCTTTGGAAGGCCATCTTCACTTCGCATCAGAAATTGTCCCAGAATGGGATAAATATTCGACAAATACCCCAATCTGTCTTTAGCCCATTGCTTCGAGTTCATATGTTGAATTGTTGGATAGAGTGGCAGTTGATAAGGCTCCTCACTAGAAGTAGATTGGCATTTACGATCTCATAATGCTCAGTCGTTCAACATAGAAACTTGACAAAGGTTTCTTGCTAGCGACGCTTCAATTTTGGTCTGTATCAACCAATTATTTTCACTTTCGCTTCGGTATGATGGCTCTTACTCTCCAAGATCTGCGTTTTTTACTGGAAGTTGCCCCTATAGTGAGGAGAAAAATGCTCTGATCTCCTGTAAAAGCATTTTTTTTTTTTTTGCCTATCCTAAGAAGAAGGATCTGACCTATGGATTTTTTCTATTAGAGAGGAAGAAAACTAAAGGAGATGTCTCAAAGGAAGAGTACATATCGTTCTTAGCCTATTGGTTGAATAAGTTCATCTTTTGTGTTTTTTCTCACAAGGTAACTAAAGATTTTACTAATTCAATCAAAACTCTTTCTTCCGGAAGGAAGTTAGTCCTAGCCCCAATCATTTTGCCCTTTTTTTTAGGGGGTATGAAGGAAATGGTTGATTCCAGATACACAGGAGGCGCTGGACCTTTTTGGCTTCTTCAAATCTGGCTACAGGCCTACTTCCCTAAGTTTTGCCCAAAAAAACCTCTAATTGCTTCCAGTAGCTTTAGTGCCTCTTTTGTTAATGTTGAGCTCAAAAACTTCAACTTTAACAAGTATTTTACTTTCTTCTACCAGGATATAATCACTAAGAAGAGCAAGATATGGCTCCCTTTCTAGCGGTTTAAGGCTTCTTCTTGGCTGTAAACACCTCATTGGCAAATCTCTTCATTAAACTCTAAGTGTAAGGAGCTTTGGGTAATCTTTCTCATTTCCAGAGGTCTTCCTTATGGCATGTCTTATTCCCTCAATGACAATAAGTGTGGGATTGAGTATTGTAATGACGCTCAATTTTCCAGGTAGTTTGGCTTGACCCAGCTACTTCCTTGCATTTCTTACCCTTCTCAAAATGATTCCTTTGTTGGTAGGCTTGTGCTTAATATGCATGAGGTTGAAACAGTTGTCCAATCCTTCTTAACACTGAAGCAAAGTTTCCAAGCTTCTCCCGTTTGATGAAGCTCTTGATGCACTAAATGAATTTCACATTGGTGTAACCTTTGTGTGGCCAAGAACTTCTTATCTTATGTTGAGGAGATTCTGTCAAAGATTTCTCTTGAGAGTGCTCAGAAATAGAAATAGAAAACCTCTATTCCTCCTTCGACCTCTAAAGGCAAAAAAGGTAATCTTCTTTCCTCCTTTGCAACTTGCAATTCCATTCTACATTTTGAGAACTTCTACCATTGTAAATGGAAACCCTGTAATCTGGAGGGTATGTGTAACAAGGCCCGCGAGGGACCTCGCTACAGTTCGGACTCGATTTTTGTTGTGGTTCTAAATCTGAACCAAAGAGTCCAAATCCGGCAAATCGTTTGAGAAAACTGATTTTTGAAAGAAGTGCCAAACATGGACTGCTTTGCCAGATAACAGAGTCGCCACCTAAATATTTTAAAATGGGAAACTTAGGAAACCCTGACTCGGTGCCAAAGGCCACGTGTCCGTCATCACCAAAGTTGGCTCGGGAACTTGGGTACGATTGGGGAAGGTCACATCGTGAGCACCCCCGCTCGCCCGGTCAAAGACCGGCCTCTACTAACCATGATATTTGTTTTTGAAAACGTTGCGTGTTCTTATTCCGGTTATTAGCCTAGGTTACTATGTGATGCGCACAGCATACAAGTATAGACTGAATCGCCTGAATTGGAACTAAACATCTCATGTTTGTTTGTTTGAAAATGGTGTGAAGGTGCTACCCTCAGGTAGGCTAAAATGCGGATTTGCCACCCTCAGGTGGGCTTAAAAAAACAATGATTTTGCCACTATCTAGCGGGCTTAAAACAAACAGTTGATGAATTGTCCCAATTCAAATGACTCAACCTCCACCCACAGGCATACAGGCAGTTATATCACATAAGCATATAGCCTCATGGCAAGCATGCTATCATGGCAACACTCACACGCATGCAAGGATGCTAAAGCATAAAACTCACCGAGTACTCCAAGCCAAAACAGAAACTACATTAGAAATCATGCATGATCCTAAGTATGCTGAAATGCCTAATGCAACACATGCAAAGATGCAAACTATAGCAGGCTCGGCTATTCTAAAGATGGCATGTGAAATGCTACAGTTATCAAGTATTCAATTTGGAATTGAAATACAGATGCAGTTTGTATGATGCGCCGAGCCCGGTGCATGCAATACAGATGAATGATGCAAACATGCTATCATACTGTATGCTAATTGAAATATGCCCTATATCTAACCATTGTAAGCGGGTAAATAAAAGGGAGAAAGAAATGGGGGTTGGAAGACATACATCACACTCACACACCCTTATTACAATTATGCCCTCGCACAGAAGGTCCGAATAAATAATACAGACCGAAATAAAAGAATATTACAGTCCGAAATAATACAGATTCTAATTAATTGACAAATTAATTACAAAAAAAAGTAAAACTGGCATGCAAGCCAGGGACTGCCTCGCTTCTGATGGATTATGCATGTTGGGCTACCTTCTCGTGGAAATCCACTGGGATGCCCCAATCCGCCTCTGTTTGCAATTTTTCTCGAAATGCGTGCCAGACTCCGAAAAGTTGCTGATCCTTGATTTTGCTGTAACAGAGAGCAGGAAAAGGGCATAGCAATGTATTTCACAAATATATGCATGCCTCGATCCTCGTGCCACCAATCACGCATATCGATGCATGATGGCCGAGGAGTCGGATTGCACAACTCAATATAGAATGAATGCAGATGAATGCTACAAAACCTAACTCCATCATGGGTAATCCGGAGTGTCGGTGACTGGAGAATTGAGACCCGTTCCGTCACTCAGAGTACGAAACGTGCCTCGTTTCCCGTGCAATATGCATGATATGCATGAAATGCAGCTAACATGTGATATAGCATGCACAATGCTATGAAAATGAGATGCCTCGAAATGCGTGCCCACGGGCACGCAAACCGAGGCGATGACATACAAGCATGAGATGACATGAAATATGATACACAATGAGACTAAAATGAAATGCCTCGAAATGCGTGCCCGCGGGCACGCGTACCGAGGAAATGGCATACAGAATGCAACAGAACTAAAAATGACATACAGAATGCAAATTGGGCTTACACTAACATGAGAGAGCCTCAGCCGCACTCACATAAGATGCCGGAATGATAAGAATGAGGTGCCTCGAAATGCGTGCCCACTGGCACGCAAACCGAGGCAATGATGAAATGCAAATCGGATAAAACAGAATGCCTCAAAATGCGTGCATACGGGCACGCAAACCGAGGCGGAGGCATACGCAATGCCAATCGGATAAAACAGAATGCCTCGAAATGCGTGCACACGGGCACGCAAACCGAGGCAGAGGCATACGCAATGCCAAGCGAATAAAACAGAGTGCCTCGAAATGCGTGCACACGGGCACGCAAACCGAGGCGGAGGCATACGCAATGCCAAGCGGATAAAACAGAATGCCTCGAAATGCGTGCGCACGGACATGCAAACTGAGGCGATGATGAAATGGGATGTAAATCGAATAAAACGGAGTGTCTCGAAATGCGTGCACACGGGCACGCAAACCGAGGCGATGATATGAAGTGCAAATCGAATAAAACCGAAGTGCCTCGAAATGCGAATCGGAAACGCGTGCACACGGGCACGCAAGTCGAGGCGATGATAAAATGCAAATCGGATAAAACAGAGTGCCTAGAAATGCAAATCGGATAAAACCGAAGTGCCTCGAAGTGCGTGCACACGGGCACGCAAACCGAGGCGATGCTAAAATGAAATGAAATGGCATACGGAATGCAAATTGGGCTTACGCCAACATGAGAGGACCTCAGCCGCACTCACATAAGCTGCCGACGGATAAAAATAAAGTGCCTCGAAATGCGTGCACACGGGCACACAAACCGAGGCAATGGCATACAAGCATGAAATGGCATACGGAATGCAGATTGGGCTTATGCCAACATGAGAGAGCCTCAGCCGCACTCACATAGGCTGCCAACGGATAAAAATAAAGTGCCTCGAAATGCGTGCACACGGGCACACAAACCGAGGCAATGGCATACAAGCATGAAAATACAAATTGGGCTTACGCCAACACGAGAGGGCCTCAACCACACTCACATAGGCTGCCGTCGGATAAAAAAGAGGTGCCTCGAAGTGCGTGCACACGGGCACGCAAATCGAGGCAATGATAGAGAAGCATGAAAATGCAAATTGGGCTTACGCCAACACGAGAGGGCCTCAACCACACTCACATGGGCTGCCGGCGGATAAAAAAGAGGGGCCTCGAAGTGCGTGCACACGGGCACGCAAATCGAGGCAATGCATTAAGGCATGAAATGACATGGGAAATGATATGCAAGCATGCAAACCATATTTCAGCACCTAAATAAAGGGGGAAACAGCCCCGAAACAATTCGAAATGACACCCGAAGCATGCAATCATCCCGAAAATGTGAAATTAAGCCCCGAAATGGCCTGTAGCCATGCTATACATGCAAAATATGATTATGGAAGCAAGAACAGTAGCAAGGCAGTCCCAAATATGGCATTTTATCAGCACAAAGCAAGGCCAAATAATGCTCACAAGTATGGAAACAAAAGCTTGCAAAAATACGGTAAAAGAGGGGAATTACAAAGCAAGTGACATGTACAATGCTCAAACCCAAAAAATCAGTTCTACAACATTGAAGATGGAACAAAAATATGCACAAATGCAAGAGATGACAACCTCTAAATCAGTATGAAAACATGCTAGAAATTCCATGCAAAATAGGCTCAAAATAGGCTATATCATGAGACATGCCAAACTATACACTAAATGACCAAACCTTCTTCATGAAACATGTAAAGGGGGTCAAAATAAGACCCCTCTTAGCTCTGACCAAGAGCCAAAACCATAAGCACAAAAGGCTACAAAATGAGCAAGATTTAGGGCCTAAAGTGAATTTCCAAGAGAGGTGGTATATAGAATGGCCAAATGAGGTTGAGCCCTTCTACAATGTTGTAGAGGGGCTCAATATAAGCACAAAACCAGTAGGGGTCGGAGCCCCAAAAACAAATGCAAAGAGGCTAAAACTAGCATTCAAGATTGTGACATACAAGGTGTATATTGAAACAAGTATATCATGGAAACACCAAATGAAGTTGAGCCCTTCTACAAAGTTGTAGAGGGGCTCAAAATAAGCCTAAAACCAGTAGGGGTCGGAGCCCCAAAAACAAAAGGAAATAGGGTAAAAATTTGATTCAAGATTATGCAAGAAAAAGGGATTTGAATGCTTACCCTTGAAGATCTTTCTTTCTTTGCTTCTTGACTTGAATTTGTTGACTCTTAACCTCTGAAAAAACTTCCTTGCTGCTGGAATGGTAGTGGAGATGGTGAGGCTTGGTGTTGGTGAAGAAATAATGCAAGACTTGAAGAAATTTGGAGCTTTTTTGCTATGAAAATGGAGGTTTAAGCTTAAGTGTTCTTGAAGGATTTTTTTCTCCTCCCAAAATGAGGTTCGGCCAGCTGCTAGAATGGACAAGAGAGAGGGCTTAAAAGGAGGGCCAAAAGGGTTGAAATATCTTGCCTCAAATATCTAGATATTTTGAGGGCAAAATATCTAGATATTTTGAGGGCAAAAAAAAAAGATTTTGTTCGGCCACGAAGTGGGCATCTGAGACCGCAGTGTTCTTCAGAATGATGAAACAGAGATGCCTGCCAAAATTGAACAAAAACTAATGCAAAACGAGAGCTCAGGGACCAAAACCGCGCGGGGTCCCGAAAATGGGCTGTAGGCACCGAAAGTGGTATTTAGCAGCGAAGTGGGTTTCAGAGACCCCAGTGTCCCTTGGAAGGACCAAACAGAGGTGTCTGCCAAAAATGAACAGACATCGATGCGAAATGAATGCTCGGGGCCAAAACCGCGCGGTTCGGGGTCCCGAAAACAGGCTGCCGGGCACCGAAAGTGGTGTTCGGCTGCGAAGTGGGTTTCTGAGCCCCCAGTGTCCCTTGGAAGGACCAAACAGAGGTGTCTGCCAAAAATGAACAGACATCGATGCGAAATGAATGCTCGGGGCCAAAACCGCGCGGTTCGGGGTCCCGAAAACAGGCTGCCGGGCACCGGAAGTGGTGTTCGGCTGCGAAGTGGGTTTCTGAGCCCCCAGTGTCCCTTAAATGGGAGTAAATGAGATGCATGCCAAAAACCAGAGAAATCGGAGATGGTTGGGCGGTCCCGAACCGAGGCACACGGCCTAACGGCTCCGAAAACCGGGAACCGGGCTCCGAAATGGGAAAAATGGCCTACGGCCACAAAACGTAGCCTACGGTCACTGAGAGATAGTCTACGGGACCACTCCCTCCCCTAGGAAAGAAAACAGAGAAAACCGAGCCTGGTTCGCAAACCGAGACAAGGCACAAAAGAGAGTTCGGAAGTCCGGAGGCAGGGCGCACGGCCGCGACTCTGAGACTTCTGAACGAGCACAGTAGGCAATATCACCGAGCGCTCAATCGGTGACATCTGATTCTTAAGGTCGGTCAAAAATGGGGTGTCTACAGTATGGCTCACGTGAAAGATGATCGTCTCATAACGATTGAGGAGGAAAGAAAGGATATAGCAAATATTTCCTTTTTCAAAGTTTTTTCAGAGTTAGGTCGAAACACTCGTCTAGTAAAAATTTTTTACAAACCATATAGGAGATCCTTACCTCCTCTTTCTTAAACCTCCTTTGCTCTTGCCGATACCCTTCATTGGAATTGAATGAACTTTTTTGTGCCGAAAGCCTAGAAAGTTATTGTAGCAAAGGTTGATCCTTCTTTGTGGGGGATAGAAGATGCTTTGAATTGTGGAGCTGTTATAGCAGAAAGATTACCGAGCCAAGGTTAGATGACCTTATATTTCCTTTTTGATGTCTTCTTTTCATGGAACTAACTTGGAATCTTCTCCTTGCTTGTAGATGTTATCCCAATCAGCACGTAAACTCCTAAAATCTTATCAAATGACTCTAACAATGATGAAGAAGGTGAGGGAGAGTTTGACAATGTCCCTGCTCCACCTCCTCCTACTAAGAAAAGCAAGAACAAAGTTGAAAAGGTATATTCTTTTTGATTTCTTTCTAGAATCTTGACTTTTGTTTGCTAACTTCTACTTATTTCTTTTTCTTAGGAATATGTTCAGTCCAAAAAGTGGACTCACTCCACCCATGTGATTTTGGATGATGATCTTCCTTCTTCTCCAAAGAAAGGAAAAAAGACAACTCTCCCTACTTCTCTTGTTTCCACTACTTTTACAAACAAGACTTCAAGCAAAACAATTCTAGTAAGAGAATGTCTTTTTGATTTACTTTTGCCTTTGTAAAATTGTCTTCTTCAACTTAGAATAATCTTTTGTACCCTTTCAGCAAAACTCTATTGCATCTAGTAGCGAAACTGAACCTTCTAAAGCCACAGAGTTTAAGACACCACCATCTCCTGCTGCCAAAAAGTTATTTGACATGGACTCTTTCTAATCTTTGACCAAGAGGAGCACTTTATCCATGTCTAAGACTTCTAGCAGTATGACAATGTCTTCAGTTTCGGCTATTACCTCTGATTCAAAAGAAGTTGTCAAGGCAAAGTCCCAATTAAAATAGCTCCTTGCTATGAACTTTTTTGATGTGCTCCACCCTAGGCGCCTTCCTAGCCTAACTGATGCCTTAGGGGTTTTGTGCGATGCTTCAACACTTGGTGATGACCTTCGTCAGACTCTGTAAGGCTTTTAGACTAACCTTCCTAGCATTCGATACATCCATAAAAATTCCTCTAAGGAGATAGTAGCAATTAATGAAAAATTTGAGAAGTCCCAGACCCTTGAGCAGCGTCTGACTGAAGTCTTTGCCTACTTTCAACAACTAAAGAATGAGGCCACTGAGAGTGACCAAAAGGAGGCAGAAATCACTGAAAGCATTGTAGAACTTCAAGCTCGGTTGATCATTGCCAAAGCCAAGTCCAGGAGTTTCCATGAGAAGGTTGAGCAACTGTTTAACTCGACCATTCCAATGATGGAGGAACTGGAAAACCTTGATGCTGAATTGTCAAACTTGGAACTTAAGAAGACCTAGTGTAAAAAAGAGTAGAACACCATCAAGAAGACTTTGCAGGATTTGGAGGCCAAGTTTGAGAACCTTCTATGATACTATTGCTTTCCTTTTTGGATCTTCTAACATTTTATTTTTTGAACATGTACCCCAGCCTTTTTCAAGCCAAAGGCCATTTTGGGAATGTCTTCTTCAGAAATAAAAATTTGGTTACAACAAGAGTGACCATCCATAAATGAGAGTACCTTATGCTTTGTTCCTCTATCTACCAGAAGGTCTGCAACTGGCATTAGATATTCGTCTTTAGGAGTTGCCAAGTTTGAGCTTCTGAAATCAATGCACACTAATCTTTTCATTCTTTTTTATGACAAGAACTATGTTGGAAAGTCATTCCACATATTTAGTGGTTTTGATGAAGCCTGCTTTCAGGAGGCGCTCAAGCTCCTTATTTACCATCAGTATGACTTTTCTTAAGATCCTTTTTGGAGGTTGCTTGTATGGGGTGAAACCTTCTTTGATAGGTAATTGGTGTTCCACAAGCCTCTTGGAAAGGCTAGACATTTCTTTATACTCCCATGCAAAGCATTTCTTGAACTTTTGTAGGAGTTAAGTTAATTCCACTGTGGTATGCCTTTTTGGGGTTACCGAGTAGGTCCAACAGTTTGGACTCCCAATCTCTTGATCTAGTTTCACAAGTGCAATGTGAAACATGAATTTAAGTCCAAATCCAACAATTTTGTACAGAAAATCCATTTTATTACAAAACATTTGCCAGAAAATGGACTATATCACCAAATCTTAGAGTAGCCCCCTAATCTTTTGGAAAAACTAGGAAATCCTTGACTCATGCTAAAGGCCATTGTCCGTCATAACCAAAGTGTTTCAGCTCGGGAACTTAGGTATGAGAGAGGAAGGTCATAAATTGAGCAGCACACTCACCTGATCAAAAAGATCGGCCTCTACAAAGTCATGGTGTGATTTTTATAGTCTCCATATATTCATATTCTGATTTTAATAATGCTACCATTACTATCTAAGGTATACAAATATAGTTTGCATCACTTGCTCTGGTTATGCTGTGATTCCATGCATTTTGAAAAGCATTTTGTACAACTCAGCAACATAAGACTCAACAACATTCCAGCGCAAGCAACATGACCTCCATCCACTAGCATTCATACAGATATTTCACTTAAGCACATAGTCGCATGGGATAAGTCCAGGTATAATAAATAACATGTACATACAAAATGCTAAAACAAAAAAATGCTCACCTAATACTCCATGATAAGTAAGAAGAATGTGTTAGAAATATATGCATATGCAAATTAACCGAATCCATATACATGGAAAAATGGATGCACAACATGGGTATGATAAATAAAACATGATGCTATATACAACATACACGGAAAACATATAAATAAAAGAGATAGAAAGACGCGGGGTTGGGAGTTATTACAACAATTTGAATGAATAAGAAAAGGAGGTCGAGGGAAGAGATTATTACAACAAATTAATGAATAAGATATGGGGTGGAAGAATTATTACAACAAATAAATTAATCCATCCAAATTACTGCTGGATTAAACGAATCATACTAAATAAATCATGAAGTGTACATAGCAACCCTGAAGTGCCCAGGAGAACACCCCCTAGAAACTGCCATATTTTGCTCTACTCTGCTTAGGAATAAGCCTCACTGGGTAGGCTACAAAATCATCTGGCTGACTAAATGGATGTCCGGCCAGTCCAATCCTCCAAGATGAACACTCTTTTTATACAAAAAGAACAGAACAAAAACAAAGCACAACTTCCAAATGGTGTTCATCCTTTCTACCTCTCCCTCTCACAGAGAACACTTAAGAATGAGGTAGATAAGCCCAAATCCTTAGCAATCACGCGAATGACTATGCACAATAGATATTCTACCATAATTCCTCAAATTAAATGAATTAAACAAGCAAAATTTAAGCCTAGGAAATAAATAGGAGCCTACAATCATCGCTTTGTGAATGAGGGCAGGTTAGTACCGAAATTCATGCTATCGATTAGAGAGAGTAGGTTAATGCCCATTATTTCTTATTGGAAGCTTTTCCTTTAAAGCAAGAAATCCATCAAAAGCTATTAAAGACTCCTCTTCTATTCATGGAACAATGGTGTTTCCACCCTTTTCCATGTTCACAAATGATAGAGAAAAGAGTTTTCAACATCTTTAACCTTAAATTTCTTACTTCACTTCCAAGAAAAATCAATGAATATGAAGAACAACCACTTCCTTAACATCAAATCTCAGAGATCATCCCTTTAGCCCTAAGAAACAACCACTTTGACTCATTTGGCTTAGCATGGGTCGAGAGATATGGACCAATCATGATGGAATGATGAGATATGTGATGAGAAAGTACGGAAATATGAAAGAATTTACTTTACACAACCAAAATTGTGGATGGATGGTTAATATCTACCCCCAATCACACCCACAAGGTTCCAATATATAACAACAAGAGATTATGACTCTAGAAAACAAGAAAAAAGATTAAAGCTATGGAAAAGTAAGGAGAACTATCAACTCAATGGATGGGTGGCAACTTTCTACCCCCAACCACATCCATGAGGACTTATTACAAGATTACAACAAGAATGTAATGAAATTCAGAACTTAGAAATGAAGAACAAGAGGGAGAAAGCGGTACAAAGTTCAAAAGTTCACCTCTTTAAAGAGGATAATCTTCTTGGTTCTCTAACTCTTTCTTGGCACCTTCAAGGTCCTTTAGATGTAGCTTAAGATGTTCAAGATCCTCAGAAAGAAACTTAGACTCAAGCTTTAATGGTGTTTTTGATAGTGGAAGTTGAGAAAATGAAGGTTGGAGATGAAGTGTAGGAAGGAAGCTCTCAACTTTCTCTCTAAGCCTTGGGAAAATTTTGTTAACCTTTTGAAATGGATTTTTGACCTCTGCTTATAGAGTTTTGGACATAAATATCTAAGATATTTATGAAAATCTTGTAGAAAATGCTAAAATTTCAGAAAATGCTCTGTTCCCAGACAATTCAGCTGGCTGTACCATTATATATCTAGCTAAGTATATTCTCATCCAGCCATGAATTGTTGTCTAGCTAGCTGGAACATACATCGTTGGATAAATAAGGTAAAGCTAGCATGATTTGAAAGGAGAAATAGGTATTTCAGAGGATTCCACCTATTCCATTCATTCATACTATATCCTTTGCTTGGTCCATTTGAAAGAAGACAATAGTTTTTATTTTGAAAAGATGAGCCTCAGGACATTGTCGGAATGTCTGGAATCATGCAACAAAACACACTTTGAGAAAGATTTTCAATTGGCCGAAAAAGTATTTTGGCCAAAACAAGTATTTGGCTGGGATTTAAAGCTTAACTCTCGGGCTTCTTGCTGGGGAACTCATATGATTGGCATATCTCGATTTCATCGTTGGGTGTTAAAAAAAGAGCAGCTAAGTCTTAGGACTAGTCAAAAATAGGGTGTCTACATCCACATTGACTTCTTTTATTCCCAGATTTACTTCATGCATGGGGTCCTAAACTTCTGTCTTCAGATCATGATGACAGTTAGAAAAAGAAAAAGATTTGAGAATTCTAGAAACTAGAACAAGACATGATGACAGTGACCCAATATGTGGCAGATGACGAGGACAATGAGCAAAAGTTGAGTGCAGTTTAGACCGTATAATTAGAGGAAGAGTTCTGCCATTAAGACTTCCCATTTCTGCGGATGTAGTTGACACAACATTGGATTCAGAATGAGAGGAAGAAGAATCCAAGAGGATTTAGAGCTTGAGGAAAGGGAGCCAACTTCATAAGGTACTAGAAATGAGCAACCAGAGAAATATAACCCCATACTCCATGATGTTGACTGTGGAAAATGAAAAGAATTATACGAAAAGAAGTCGAGGATGACTATTTAAGGGAAGAATGATCGAAGAACACTAAAAACCAAGTCATGTTAAAACCTTATATGAAAGGAACACAGGGACAACAAAGGCGTAGGAAAGAATGATTAATGATTAAAGTAGGGAAAATGTAACTAGGATGGTAGTTAAAACCCTTTTGGAATGGCCCTTTGTAATACAAGCATAGATGGTGCAAATTCTCTTTTATCCCAGTACCTTAACACTCGAGTAAGTGTTTTATTCATCGTATACCTTCATATCTGTAGTAGGTTAGGTCATTAGAACTTGTATGCGAACTTTGGGAAATGTTTGTGCATTTAATTCTTGATTCCCAGGACACGAAGATACTCGACTCTGACCTCATCTTAGAAATAGATTCATTATTGGAATATCAAGCTATGATCGACAACTACCAGAAGAAGTAAACAACTTACCTATCCAATGGGATGCTTTTATTGTTTAAGAGAAATAGACTAGTTTCTACGATTCAACAAATCGATAAACACAATGACATCAGCAACCTACCAAAGGGTCAATGAGATTAATCCTTAACAAGTATGTAGACCTTCATGTTAGAAAATTGGCAACATAGGCCTTCATGCTATAGTAGTGACATCATACGATGAGCAGTTCAGAATTTTTGAGAACCACAAAAGATTAGTGCACTCTTATGTCATTAATGGGAGAGAAATTTGATTCACAACGCTATTATCATAATGAGACAAGTGGTGGCTCTGGACAGAAGGGAGAAGAACTTAAGAAAAGAAGATGATTCAAATTATAAATGTATGTTGGCAAGGCTTACTTGGAAGCGCGAGAATACAATGCAAACAAATTGCCCTTAATATTTCGAGATACGAGGAATGACTGAAATTTCGAGGATGAATTTTTTTAAGGGGGATAGGTTGAGACCCCTAACTTTTTTAAATTCCTATAAGGCCCATACTTTTGGGTTATTTCAATGAAAACTCTCAATTCCTCGTTTATTTGTAATTTTAACCCTAGAATCAAAAAGACGCGTCCTGATCAAAACCATGCATACCTTAATCGATCCTGATAACTTAGGAATCACTTCTAATACCCTAATACTAATTAATTTGCTCCCTAATTATAGATTGATCACTCAAAACCTAGATTATCGTTTTTTAATTTGAAGTGAATAAACTTAAACCAAATTGCCTTTCCTGACCCTAATTTAATTTAATTCTATACTAAAATAGATATTATAATTCAGAAATTAAGCCTTAGTCCTCATATTTTATTAGATTTATATATTGATCTCAAAATAAAGTACCTTTATATATATATATATATATGTCTATGTATATACTTATACCTTTTCTCATCAAATCATTTTGAACACAAAATCTATATATATACATATATCAATTTGTACACAAAATAAAAGAAAAATCTTCCCTAAACCACCATCACATGGCCGACCACCCCTAGGTATGCATTTGTAGTGTCCTTTTGAAACACATTGCATAAATCATTGAAAGAATTTGACTAAAGTACTAAAAATCTAGAGATTTTGTTTGTCCTAGAAAATTAATCTCGTTCTATTGAATTTAATCATAACTAGATTTTGTTTAACACTTAATTATGCACCCTAATCAACCCTTATTCCATTACATTCAAACTAAATCCAAAACTTTCTTATTCCAATGGAACCAAGGGCCTTTTGGACTTTTCACACCAAATTTTCTATAAATACACCACCTCTCCTAACACTTTTGCACATCCAACACACACACACATACACACGCATTTCAGCATAGAGAGGGAGAGAGGAGAGAAAGGGAGAGCTTTGGTGGTGAAGGAGGAAAAAGAAAGGAATTCTTGAGCAAACACTTCACTAGGCATTCAAGTAAACCACAACACAACACTTTCTTTTATTTCTTCATTCGAATACATCATCTTAGAGGTTTTAAATATCATTTTCAGATATGTATTCATGGTGTTCTTGTGTTTGAATAAAATAATTTGAGCCTTGTTTTCTTCCTTACTTGTATTTTCTCTTAATGGAAGCAAACTATCTTTTTCTATTCACATCTTACAATATTTCCAAATGGACACCTTCAATCTAAAAATCAGAGCTATTTGTATATTATTTAGCATGTTTTTTTCATAACAGAAATGAAAAATCACTCATGGTTTCCCTTTTTTTCTATTACTCCTCTTATTTCAAGTTTTGTGCAAGAAAGACCGGTATTTTCAGCCCACTTTTAAAAATATTCTAGAAAATTGAAGAAAAATCCCATTGACCACATTTTTATATCAAAACTTTCCTTAAGGTGTTATATTTCAAGTAAAAATGGTTTTATTGAAAAAGAGTGAGTGGTTTAAGAAAAAATCTGATTTTCATAACAGTCGACGAATTTGGATAGCGATGGAGTATTTTTTTTTTTTTTTAATAACTAAAAATCTGAGAAAGCTATCCCATTTTTGAAAGATGATCTTTAGAGTGCATCTAATTTGAAATTTTGTTTTTGTTGATGATTTCATGCTTTTAATTTCATGAATGTGCTTATTATCACATGTTTAGCCTTAGTATGATATTTACATTATTTTTGCTTTGATGATGCTCGTCCTTGTATGAAAAGTATTGTTTCAATAGTTTGCTCTAACCTTAACTTAAAACATCTAACTCAACAGGAAACTAAATTGAGGTGGTATTGGATTTTCTATTGCTTGAATAATGATGAGATGATAATGGATTGATAGGACGTGTTTCCTAACTGAAGGGGAAGTCTTGCGCAGGTGGTTGTTTCGAAACCCTTGAATGGATTAGTTGTATTTGGACCCTACGTACTTATGAAAAATAAGGTTAGAGGATGTTATATATTTTTACCGTCACTTTTAGGGTCCTTGATTGACGCAACATGGTATGTAATCATTGTAGGCATCCAAGGTAAGGTCTACAAAGCAGCAAAAGAGGGGCATACCGAATAATCCAAGTCCAATTCTTGTGTTTGGGAGGATAAAATCTCTTTGGGGGATTTCTAGATTACTAAGACCTAACTTGTAATCATTTGCTTGTTTACTTGATTATTATACTTCTTGCTTATTGTAAATGTGGTTGTGTTTTGGATTGGCAAAAACGAACGGGGTGTGTGCGCATTTACTGGGCATTCTAAGCTCATGGCATTTCATGCCAAGTATTGACGAAATTTATGCAGACGACGACACAATAGAAACATTTGAAGCCATATAGCTATCCTAGAAGAATTAGGAATTAGTAATTAGGTTTTGGGATTGTAAGTGTTAAAACTTTTATCATAATTAAGATATGATATTGTAACTATTATTTTACTTATCTACATATATCTTTTTTGAACTTATCCTTATCCTTCCGTCAATTTATATAGACCTTGTGTTAATACCTTGCAAAGATCTGTCAAAAAAGTAACTTTGCTATTTAAGGAGATTGGACTTTAAAAGGAGGCTATATTGACTCCTCGTATCTTTCCTTGGATCTTACTTGGTTATTAACCAAAAGACTCATTAGTGACGTTGCCTAGACTTGTAACCTTAGAAGAACCCTGTATTTATTCGTTAATATATTCCCTAATGTTCCTGATTTTTTAGGTATCCCAAAACATGTATGGATCCAACCCCCTCCTAACAGAACATTATAGGAGGAACTGGACTCAACTACAAAGAATGGAGTTGTCATAGTCTTTGTCCCAACAGTAAGGTTCATGACAAGGATTTCCTAAGAAAAAGTAACTCCTTCTACAAAATCTGTTATGCTGGCATTAGATGGTAGTAGATCTTTCTCAGTCTTCCCAAGCTTGTTTAGCATGACCTTGGGAATCCGATTGGTTGTAGAGCCGTTGTCCACCAATAACCTATTAACAGGCACACCATCAAGATGGCCTGTGATGTAGAGTGGTCTAATGTGCTTCGCAACTCTTATAGGAGGTATTTTAAAGATTACACTTGGTGAAGAAGGTTTCTTAAAGTATGTCTCATTCTTTAGGATTATGATAGTAGAAGTAACTTCTTATGCTTTATCACTACTTGGTAGAATTTTAGGTGTTTGCCGTTTCTCCTTAATGTCCCTAGGAATAAAAGGGGAATGCCTATCCTTAGCAATAAATGCTAGGGGAGGAACAAATACCACACTGCAAGTAGAAGAAGACTGAGAAAGAAGAAAGGTAAAGAACTAGAAGACTTAGCTGAATTTTCATCAACCTACTTTTCATTACCCCCTTGTTAGTATGATCTCCTAGTCCAGGTTGATGCTCCATAATGGTAATTTGCCTAGGAAGCAACAGCTTGTTCTAAGAAGTCTCATACTCCTTGGGCTTATATTCTTGCTTGACCTTCTTTCTTGCTGCTTACAAAGTGTTGGAATTGGGCTTTAGGTTCTCCGTTCTTTCCTCTTTGGCTCTCCTTTATGCATGTCTTCTACGTTTAAAATGCCTTTTCTAAAACTTAGATAGTGTAGGCAGCTATTGGGGAAATTTAGACTGCTCTATATGAACCCACCCACTTGGAACAAAAATAGGAGGTTTCACTATTCTAGGCACTATGTTGCTTGGAGACGTAACTCTCAAGTTCTCTAACCCTTCCTGGACCTCAGTGGTAGCAAGCCAAAGTCGTTGTCTTCCTTGTCTTGTTGTGGTTTAGACTCATATTTGATCATAAAACTTTTAGCAATGGCCTTACCCTTCTCAAAACTCTAGCCACAATGCTCGCATACTCCTGGCAGATGGACTTCCTTCGTGACCTCTGTTGGCTACTTGGAAAAGGTAAGTGTTTCTATAATAGGCCTCTTTCCTCTAACGTAAGACTCATCATAAAAGCCTTTTGGATTCAGATGTCTTCTTTGATGATGTCTTGAAGGGGCTCCCAAACTTAGCTTCCTCTTAAGAATTGATAATAGGGCTTCTTTGAAACTCACAATTGCCACATTGGTACCTAGGCTAGTTAGGAAAGGGTCACTATCAACTCCTATGTTTCCCTTTTCTTGGTCAGGGAATTTGAACTCCCCACGATGAATTCGGTCATGAGCATCATTTCTAAAAGTAATATAGTTACGAGTAGAATGATTCTAAGAGTTATGGTACTTACAGTAGTCTTTGCCTTTGATCTCCTCTGTAGATGGAATTATGTGTCCTACAGAGAATTTAAACATCTTTTCAGTCGTCTAGTGATCAAAGATATCTTCTGCTTTGGTGATGTCGAAGGTATGTGACCTTGTAAGGCGATTTGTCATTTGAGAAATTTGGTTGCTTCACTTTCACAAAAGCCTTGCAGACATATGACTTATTTCTACAATATATGCCATAGCTACTTCTGGATTGTAATCTGCCTTTGCACTTGCTCCAGGTTAATTTGGGTCCTTATAGTAAGTTTCTTTTGATGCTACCTTTCTATCACGTTCCTACTTTAGAATCTGGTCATACCTTGTCACCCTTGTTGCCAATTTGAATAAGTCTCTGTTTCAGGTAAAACCACCTTATACTTGAAACGAGGTGCTTTGAATCTAGAAATGTAGGCTTCAAATGATTTTCCTAGAACTTGGCCCATCCTTGATAAATCCGCCATGGTAATTTATGGTTCTAAACGATAAAAATGTTAGTGGATTAGCTCCTCCATTTGTTGCTGAGATAGAATGGAATTAAGAGGTAGATTAATGTACGAAGTGAAGGCAATGCTAGTAAGTGAATTGGCAAACTACCTTATCTTCAAAAAGTCATTGCCTCCTGCCTCTCTACACTGAACAGTGAATCTGGCTATGTGTTCAACTATAGAGCATGTATCTTCTTTTGAGAATAGTATGAACTCAGGAACTTTTAACCTCTAGGAAACTCCACAACTAAGTCTAACACTTCTGGGTAGGGCTTTCTGTAAATAGGCCTCCCAATATGCTTGAATGTCAGAGCAAATTGTTCTTGAATCAACTCTAGAATCTGCTCCTTGTTTAGAAGAGGATTATGCTGCTGAATATGAGGCACTGGAAAATACGGATAAGGTACAGAAGGTTGGACAAAAGCATTTTGTCCCCCGAGACCTACTATAGGAGGACTGAACAATGGGTTTGGTGCCTCCCATGTTAGTGCAACAAAGTCTTCTAAAAGAGCCCTCTGACCTTTTGGCTAACCTATAGGAGGATTAACTTGTCAGTCTAGGGTCTTCTGGGTAGATTGCCCCCTGTGTCTGTGACTCTAACTCTTGATGCAAGGGTGGAAGTTGATGAACCTTGACTATTTCCAAGAGGTTGTGGATGATCAATTGTTGGACCTCTAGGTAGGTTGCCTTCTGGTTGTTGTCAAATGGTTCCAAACTATAGGGTAACCGACTGAGTAGACAGCTGCATTCTGTCTCCAAACATGACCACCATCTTATTGATGGCCCTAGAAAGCTCTTGATTCACCTTATTCAACTTATTAAAGGGTCGTGAGATGTCCTGAGAAGCCTCATGATTTTCTCTCATTATACATGCTCTAAGTTCCTCAGTCACACTCTGCAACTTCTAAGAAAAAGCTTGTTGTGCTCCAAAAGGATTTTGCTAACCCTGAACCAGAACTATCTGAGCCTCCTCTACTGGGCTAGCCTACTAGATTCTTTCCTCTACCTCATCCTGACATTTTCCCCTAGTAACTCCCTAGGGTTCCCCCCAGCAAGCCGAAAGATGCTTGTATAAAAATGTGAATTGTGGCTAACACAAAAGGATTTGGTGGATTACAGATGTGCCAAGCAAAGTATTACCTATGTGAATGAAAATGTGACAACTAGGCCTCCTTTTTTTTCCTCCATTTCTTCTCTTTTCTTTCTTTCTTCACTCCACCTTTCTTTTATTCTCGTTGAGCTTGAAACGTCTGGGATTTAGTTCTCAAAAAAATAAAGTCCTTGTTCTTGTTGTGTTTTGGTATCGAATCTCACTTGTTCTAGAGAGCGCGAGGGTAAGTCCGAAGTGTCCGGGAGCCAAATCAGGAAATTCTGGGCTACTGGGCCAGGGCCGCACATGCTAGGGCCCAGGGCCGCACATGCCAGGGCCCATGGCCGCACGTGCGGGGTTGGGCCGCACGTGCGGAAAAATGAGAGGCAGTGTGTGTTGCATTCTGCTTAAATTGCAGGTGCGGAGGGGAGGTGCGGGACCAGCCGCACGTATGGGAGAGGGCAGCCGTACGTGCCGCACGTGCGGGACAGGACCAGTCCAAAAACTCTATTTTTTTTACACTTTGGGGCTGTTTGTATCTCATTCTAAAGTCTCTCTCTCTCTCTCTCTAAAAACATTTTCTCTCCTCCTTCTCTCTAAAAACCCTAAGCAAAGCACCAAGAACTTTTGATTCTTGCTCCACTGGGTTAGATCGTCATCATCTCTCACAACCTTGAAGATCTAGAGAAAAAGTTTCATTTATTGTGGTAGAGATCAAAGCTTCCTCTCACACTTGAATCCTAGGGTTTCTACTCCATTTCTTTATCAAGCTTGAGGTAGGGATATTCTTGAGTCATACATACATGTTTTGCAAGATATATGTTGATTTTGTTACTTTTCTTGAAATTATTTTGAGAGTTTGTTTCTTGGCTCAAAGATGATGAAATTTCTCAAATGAAGGTTTAAACTTCAAATGTTTTAAGTTAAATCTTGAGGTCTTTTTCCTATGGCATAAGAAGGATGATTTTGATGAACTCTCACATGTAATTGAAGGTGTTTTGGTTCTTGAGAAAGAACCCTAGAAATTTGGGATTTTTAGAAAACATGAGAATAACTATGAAATTCTTCTTTTCTTGTGTTTAAATGAGTCAATAAGTGTGGATTTCCTTATGTGGTGTGAAGAAATGATAATTTTTCTTGATAAGAGAGTTGAGGACCTCACCTTAAAACTATTATTGAATGCATGGAAATGTTTATGTGCAAAAGATGGTAATTATTGTGCATTTTGAAACTATGAGAATTATAAACATTGAGAAATTATGTTTGAAAACATTACATGAAGTCTTGATGAGACTCTATTGCTAAGAATCATGAAAAGTGAAAATGTGGATAAGTGTAGATAACAAATGGTTATCTTGAGGAGGAGCATTGTAAAGAGGTAATGGAAAATGTGATTGTGGACATTATTGTAGAAACCTTGAAATGGAAAAATGTTTTGAGATGTGGAAAAATCTTGGCATTTGCATACTCATTCATGTTATTATTATTATGCATTGTGAAGTTTTGAATGGAAACATATACTTCAAGGAAAGAACATATTTATCGAAATGAGAACTATGGTAATGTGAATGGGGTAAATATGTGGTAAGTCCAGATATGGGGTGTAGATGATTTGATAAGTTGGCCTGAGTGTCCATGGTGAAAGACCAGAAAACCGCGCGGATAGGTGTCGAGCCTTCCGGTTAATACTGGTAAAAATGACAGTTTAGTAGTACTCGTAGAGTCTACTTGCAGACACCAGCCTAGGGATTACCAGTGTCGTATTTACCGCCCCTATTGATAAAAATTGGAAGTTGTTTGATGTGTTGAGATTGCTAACTTATATTGGAATGGAAATTTTAAAAGAGCATGGAATGGAAGTTTTCTTTAAGAACGTATGGTATAGCATGAACATTTGCATTTTTATTGAGAATAGCATAACTGTATATACTTTGTTAGAATTCTCTACCCCTATGGGACTTTGTGCAGGTAAAGACGTGGTAATCCCGCCAAGTTGAGGGCGCGGATAATTGCAATGAGTACATAGCTCTTATTTTGTTATGATATTTTTGTAAAGCCAAGGGCTAACGTGTATGGGTCCGAGAAACCACTTTTGTGTAACCAAGCTATTGCCTTGGAAGATGTAAGCCCTTAAGGGCGTTTATTTGTTTTGAGATTAGACGCCTCACATGCTATATATTCAAGTGATCCTTTTATCGTTGAATGTTTATCCGCATGTGAACTTTTGTATAAACACTCTCATTAATTATGTAAAGATGGATGGTTTAATGTCATGGTCTAGTGGATGTTAACTAATGTGGGTTGTTCATGTTGAATTATTTTTGGGGCGTTACAGAAAATGTGGATGGAAAATATCTGACTTTCTAAAAACAGGGGATTGCGTCCTGGTTCTTTTTATTGCTTCAATGAAGAGAACTTAAAATTTCCAAAGAGTTTGAAAAATCAAGAAGAATGATGGGTAGAAGGAAATAAAATGTACAACACTAACTTTTATATATTCAACTAGATTGAACATACAAAAGCACGAGAACAGTTTAAAGAACATAAAATTGAGTTACAAATGGAATGTAAACACAACTTAGACCTCAAAACAATGCCAATGATGGAAAAAATAATTAATTGAAACAGATGCCAAGAACTAGGGCTAAATTATGGCAAATATGCCTTTCAAAACTACTCCTAAGTTAAACTAGGTCTAAACTAGGGCTAAAAGGCACTGGTGCTTTGTAATATGTTGTTTTGATTGATTGATTGAGTGGGGTTTGTTCCATCTTCAAATGGAGTATTTATAATCGTTGGAGCCTTCTAAAAATCTAGAATCATCTCTAGAAAATCTACAATAACTTTTGTTAGTGAGGTGCTGGATCTCCTCCTAAACTAGCACCTGTCCCACTTGATTCCTCCTCTTTAGAATGTTGGTTGTGTATTCCCTAAGACTAGGCCTTGACTGTAACTACCTTCTGATCTGAGTTGCTAAGTGGAAGGACTAGGCCTTGGATGAATAACAAGTGTCCTCCATTGATCAAAGTGGTTGCATTAATGTAGCAATCGTTCGGAAATTTGAATTGTGACCATTGATACCTTAACTAGTGAAGCTCTTTGGCCTTTGGATACTTGCCATGTGTCTCATTAAATGCTCCATTAAACAAATGCATTTATATATATAATTATCATAATTAATATATATATATATATATATATATTGCACGGTTTATCACTCCCTATTCCCAAGGGATTTGCATCAATCATGGATTTGACCTATGATTGACTTGATCACGTGAGCCCTAAGAACCATCAACTGCCATCCTTAGACCAACCTTGAGTTACCACTTGGACACATGGCAGCCTCTCATTAGGCTGTCATTTTTGGTACAAACACATACATATAAATAAGTATATTTATAAAAATAGATTGTATAATATAGTTTACGAATGAGCCAAGAGGATACCAACTTGAAGCAATTTTCCAAACCCGATCCATATTATAATTGGGCCTAAAAATTTGTCTAACCCGATGCTATAAATATAAACTATAATCCTAAACCCTATAAATCATAAGCAAGCTCGGGTGGCTTTGCATATCATTGAACCCATATCTATTCCTACATATGTAACCTATTGTTTGGAAACAAGAATTTCATTGAGAAATTATTTGGAATACACCATTTGACAAAACTCCTTTTAGTTGTAATTTTATTCACTCTTTTGTTTCAATAAGACTATGAGTGTTTAGATGCGAATCCAATCCGAATTGTGTCTGTGTAGAAGAGTTTGTACTGACATTCTGTATCTTAAGTATTTTAGTATCTCTGCCTACATACTGAACTTTTGAAAAATATGTTTCACTGCCCGAGCAATGAATGTTGCGCTGAAGCGGTTGGCCTATATGTGAGTACCCCCTTTTAGTCACACCGCTTGAGCAGTAAAGTGTATGCTTGAGCGGTAATTGTGATTCTGTTAAGTATAAAGTGCGTTGTTTGCTGTTTTTAGGGTTGAATCCATTTAAATTCTCAGAGAAAAGAGTTATCAAGGTTTTCTATATTGAAAGGTGTTTATAAATTGGTTTCCTCAATGATTTGGAAGTGATCAATAGATCTATGAGTTTTATATTAACACCATCAAGGATTTTTTTTTTTCATTATTTCATTCATAAAAGAGAAAGGTGTTCTTCGATAGATTCCAGGGAACTTAGGCCTGAAACTTTGGTGGATTTCAGAATGGCTTATTGACATGGATTCGATACCGGCGTTATGGATTCAACGTTGAGCAAAGCAATTCCAAGGTGAAGACAATGGTAGAAAAGGCACATCGAGTTTGGTTCAATTCAAGTATGGATTCACTAGGTAATTGAGGGTACTTCTGTGTAATTCATTTTTGTCTTCTTAGTGAATTGTTTTATGGCTTTCACCTGTGATTTTTTATCTCAATTGGAGATGCTCCAATTGTGTTTATTTCATATTAAATCATTGTGCTGATTTGTTGTTGACTATTTTATTGAGATTGATATTCACTATTTAAAATTGAAATATAATCACGAATCATTATCTCGAGAGTTTTTAGATTTTTCAAAATTATTTTAATTGATGGATTTATTTATTTTTGTGAAAAGTTTTATTTTTGTATAATCCCTTATTTTATCGTAAACTCAAGGTACGGTAGAAATTTGGTATTTCTTATGAATCAGATAAGTAGATTTTTATAGTGTAGTTAATCAATCAAAATAATCAATCTTTTAGAATTAGTTTTTATAAAATAATTATATTTGTCTTTCGACTATGAATACCCTTTCTGTTTATTTTAATTGAGTTATACAAATTAAATCTGAAATATTTCAATGGAAACACTAATGGAGGAATCTTAATATCTTAGTACCTTTTGATTATTTTTACATGAATGAGAGGATAATTTATAAATAAATTGGGCCGAGCTGGGTAAATGGGCTGCGGTAAAAAGGGCCGAGTGAAAGGACCGTGCAGTTAGCTCGGTCCAATTGTGCTTGGGGTTACCACGGTCGGTATGGTGTAATTAGCTCGGTCATACCATTTTGAGCCGAGATAATTTGAGCTTTCCTCCGGACCTTGCTCTTGATTAGCTTGGTCCAAGCTTGCTATGGTTAGCTCAGTCTCAACAGGCGAAACCGAGGTACGAGCAATGAAGAGAAGAACCGAGCTAGTTAGAGCTCGGTCATTTCTGCCAATTTAGCATGACCATGTTAGTTCGGTCGTTTTGTCATACTACCGAGGTAGAACCATCTCACTTGGTTTAAGTAGTGAGAGGGGGTGTTGAAGGATAAGCATTATCTTTCAGGAGTGTGATTCCTAGGAGGACTCTACATGGAGGAATAAGATTCCTACTAGGATTGTGCCACGCGAAACCTATAAAAGCTCATAACAGAACCTATGGAAGGGTAAGACAACTTTGATTCTCGAATACATAGAACTTTTGTCTATTTGTCTATTTTGCTGACTTAGGCATCGGAGAGGTATTCGGCACACACCCGCCAGCTAGCTCACGTTTGTGTTTTCAGGGAGTAAAGCGACGACGTTTGGAGGAGCGCAGACTTGATCAACAGGATTATACGAGAACATTATTTCTTGCTCGTACAATTGGCGTCGTCTGTGGGAAGTCCAGAAAGAACAAAACCTCTTGATCAAGTTTTCCTCGCTAATTGGAAGCAATGGCGCACAATGAAGATTTGCCACAGTCCGCTATTGATGGACAAACCCCAGAGCGGGGGTGGGAGGCGCGAAGGTTTGCCTTCTATCCCTCCCATGGCGGATTTGGAGCCCCAGCGATAGAACCCCCGGAAAGCTAACAGCCCCCGTCGCTATCAAAGTCCTGAAAGGCAGAGGCGAAGGGTGGACCCTCAAGTCCTGGAGGATCGCGTGAAGGAACAGGACGAGTTGCTATGGAAAATGGCGGCAGACATGGAGTCAATGAAGCGCCAGATAAAAGGAAAAGGGGGTGGCGATAGGAGAGGGGCGCAAAAGCAACACGCCCTCTCGCCACTCGGAAGATCGTGGTAGGCATACCACACCATCGCAAGCAGAGAGTAAGAGCCTGAGAACAGGCGACACTCAATCAAGGACTTCCAGGACTCGTTACTCCAGGTCTGAGAGAACGAGAACAGAGAGGTCATATACTGAAGGAAGCACTTATCGGCCCTCGTACACACACCAGACGTCATCTAAGCACACGGAGTTGCCTAGATCATCTGACTTGCGAACTGTGCTCGAAGAAAGGGCACGATGGAGGGAGGATACAAAGGCACGCGACCCATATAGAGTTTCAGCCCTTCAGCGGTTGGCTCATCGGATGCATGGGAGCGTCGATGTAGAAATGTCAATACCGCGCCTTGCTTATGAACCAACGGGCAAAGCATTAGCAAGGTTACAAAGTTCGCCGTTCGTTCCGGCAATTGAGAACGCACCACTACCTTCGAGCTTTCACCAGCCCAAATTCACTACTTATGAAGGCAAGACAGACCCCTACATGCACCTAAGCCACTTTCGCCAGGTTATGGCAGTATATCGGCGGAACGAGGCTTTAATGTGCATCATTTTCCCATCAAGCCTTGGCGACTTAAGATTAACCTAGTTCGAAAGGCTACCAGAAGGCAGCATTACCTCCTGGGCGCAATTGGCAGAGGTGTTCATGACTAGGTTCAGAATGAATACCAAAACACCGGTGGAGATCAATCAGCTACTCTCCATTGACATGGGCGACAAGGAGACGTTGAGATCCTACAATAGTCATTACTGGGAAACCTTCAACCAGATTGGGGATTGCCCCACAAACCTTGCCATTGCACAATACAAACGGGGCCTGCCAGTCGGCAACAAATTGAGGGACTCAATTACTATGATGCCACCCCTCACAATGGAGGCCTTGATGGAAAGAGTGCACCATCATATTCGGGTGGAGGAGGATGGCACCCGTGCTAAAGCAAAATCTGGTGCAACAGCAGTGCCAAATAAAAAGTCTATGGCAAAAGTCAACACGGTAGAACGACCAAGCAGGAATGGGCGAGGCAGACGGGCCAACACAGAGGATCCAAACAAAAGGTGGCTAAGAGTTCGCATTGCCATTACCATGGTGTTCAAAAAACCAATCTACCGAATTTTCAGTGAGATACGCGATGAACCTTTCGTCCGATGGCCAGCTAAGTTGGGAGAAACACAAAAAGACTATGACGAAGGATCCCGGTGAACCTTCCATAATGAAAAGGGACACCGCAAAGAGAATTGCACGCCGTTGAGACAGCATTTGGAGAAGTTAGTGGCAGCAGGGCACCTGGACCAGTACATAGAAGGAGGGACACAGCCAGCCCCCCAGAACCACGACAACCTAAACGGAATGCCGATCGACGTCCCACCTCAAGGTGTAATTAACGTAATACATGGGGTATTCGAACCTGAGTGGGTATGTGAGCTTAGGGGAATGATCAAGAAGGCTAAGCACTTAAGGGAGGTATTAAGTGCACAACCTACCATCAAAAAGGGAAGAACTAAGGCCATGAATGTCATATCTTTTTCAGACAGAGACTTGGCAAGGATATATTGCCCTCACAATGATGCACTGGTTGTCACTCTCCGCGTCAAGAATTTCGACATCAAATGAATTTTGATCGACCAAGGAAGCTCGTTTGAGATAATGTATTACGAAACCTTCAAACAGTTGAAATTGGAGGACAAAGACTTGGCGCCTACAACATCTCCCCTAATCGAATTCAACTCAATGCCAGAGTGGCTAGTGGGCAAGATAATCCTCCCAGTCAGAGCAAGAAGCATAACGAAACAAGTGGAATTCTGGGTATTGAAAATCCCTTCCACTTACAACATAATCTTGGGAAGGACATGGCTACATGCCATGCAATCGGTAGTATCAACCTACCATCAAGTGTTGTGGTTCCCCAACAAAGCCGGAGTAATTGAAGAGGTCTTTGGAGACCAAATTATGTCCAAACAATGCTTCGTCACAGTAAATGGCAGCCGCGCTACCAAAGGATATGTACAGATAGTGGAAGAACCTGAAAACAATGAACTATTTACGGATGTTGGCAAGGCAGCTGAACAGAAGGCCGTGGAAGACTTGGTACAGGTAAGGATAGATGAAAAAGACCCAGAAAGGTTCTTTTTGCTTGGCTCATCTTTGTCCAGCACCAAGGGGATAGAGGTCATGAAATTCTTAACCTCTAGCATCGAAGTGTTTGCCTGGACGCCGTATGACATGCCTGGCATTGACCCAAACTTCATCTGTCAACGACTGAACGTCCACCCAATGGCTAGACCAATTATACAGCGCATTCGCAGATCAGCACTCCACCACGCCGAGATAGTGGCGGAAGAAATAGGAAACCTGCTGGAGGCAGGAGCTATCAGAGAAGTGCACTACCCCAGGTGGATATCCAATACCGTGGTAGTGCCAAAGAAGAACGAAAAATGGCGTATCTGCGTGGACTACAAAACAGTTAACAAGGCATGCCCAAAGGACAGCTTTCCCCTACCACGGATAGACCAACTGGTAGACCTAATAGCAGGACACAATCGACTTAGCTTCCTCGATGCGTACAGAGGATACCATCAGATCGCTATGTATGAACCAAACCAGGAGGTCATATCCTTTACAACGCCAAGAGGATTGTATTGTTACAAGGTCATGCCATTTGGCCTAAAGAATGCAGGGGCAACATTCCAACGGATGGTCACCAAGATGTTTGAGCCATTGTTAGGTAGAATAATGGAGGCTTACATAGACGATATGGTGGTCAAGAGCAAGGATGATAAAGACCATCTCAGTGACCTAGATGAAATGTTCCAGATCCTGAAGAAGAACAAGTTGCGCCTTGATGCATCCAAGTGTGCGTTCGGCGTAAGATCAGGTAAATTCCTAGGCTTCCTAGTGACCAACCGAGGTATTGAGGCAGACCCCTCCCAGATCAAAGCAATCCAGGATCTAGAGAGGCCCAACTCAGTAAAAGAAGTGCAGCATCTCACTGGCATGGCAGCTGTACTCAACCGGTTCATAAGTCGGTCGTCAGACAAATGTTGACCATTCCTCCAAGCATTAAAGGCCAAGTTTGAGTGGGATGAAGAATGCGACCGCGCCCTAGAAAGCTTGAAAGAGTACATGTCTTCTCCACCTTTGCTAGTAACCCCAGTACCTGGAGAAGAGATCTTTTTGTACCTGGCAGTTTCACAGCACGCAGTCAGCGCAGTGTTGGTCAGAGCGGAAGGAATCCAACACCTGCCCATCTTCTATGTTAGCAAGACTTTGCTGGGTGCAGAAACCAGGTACTTACCATTGGAAAAACTGGCCTTAGCTTTGATGATGGCCTCAAGGAAGCTGTCGCATTACTTCCACGCCCACACTATAATCGTCCTAATAGCTTTTCCCCTAAAAGCTTTGTTTGAGAGGGCGAACTTTTCTGGGCGAATCTTGAAATGAGCAGTGGAATTGGGACAGTTTGATATCAAGTTTCAGCCCAGAACCGCAATAAAAGCACAAGCCTTGGCAGACTTTGTGGCAGAGTTCACGCTAGGAAGCCGTCACATCTGCCCAGTTGACTTGACTGGTACAATCGAAATGGGGACAGAAAGTGCTGCAGGAAATACGCAACCCCTAATACAGGATGCTCAGTCACATCCCAAGGCATGTCGGCTTGAGGAAAGTGCAGAAGAGGCGAACCATGCTACACCAAGCCAAGACTCATCAACAAACAAAAACTTGGTACAGTCAGATAATGAGAGGCAAACAGTAGGTGTGGACTTGGAAGAAAACATTAGCAACACTCACGACCCAAAAACATCATCTGACGTCTCAACTTGCTGGAAGCTATTCGTTGGAGAGATATGGAAGCTCTTTGTGGATGGAGCATCTAACAGGCATGGTGCAGGACTTGGCATAGTCCTCATCTCACCAGATGGCCTAGTAGTGGAACAAGCAGTCAACCTAGGCTTCCCAGCATCAAACAACGAGGTGGAGTATGAAGCACTCTTAGCAGGCCTAAAATCAGCACTCTACATGAAGGCCACCGACCTAATGGTTTACAGTGACTCACAGCTGGTGGTAAACCAAATTTCAGGCGACTACGAGGCAAAGGATGAAAGGATGGCTAAGTACCAAGAGTTAGTCAGAAAAGAGATCGTGAAATTTGAAGTAGTGCGGATAGAGCAGATCGGCAGGGAAGAAAACAGTAGAGTAGACGAACTAGCAAGCTTTGCTTCGATGGCAGATACATCCATCCCACATCCGTTACTGATTGACTACTTACCAAGACCAAGCATTGAAGAACCTGAAGCAGCTGAGGTATGTTGCGTTGAATTAGGCCCTTCATGGATGGATCCCATTATAATGTTCTTAAAAGACGGCGTCTTACCTGAAGAAAAAAAAGAAGCCAACAAGATTAGAGCAAAGTCACAACGATTTTGGCTCTCCCCATCAATGGCCTTGTACAAAAAATCCTTCACAGGATCTTACTTGAAATGTGTCCATCCCAGCAAGGTTGAGGCACTCTTATTCGAGATACACGAAGGCGTATGCGGAAGCCACCGAGGGGGAAGATCATTGGCTTACAGAGCAATTTCGTAGGGATATTGGTGGCCTTACATGCAAGCAAATTCAGAGAAGTATGTCAAGAAGTGCGAGAAATATCAGAAGTTCGCACACCAAATTCATCAACCAGCCAGAGAACTCCTACCATTAACTAGCCCATGGCCCTTTGCGATGTGGGGCTTAGACATAGTAGGACCATTTCCAATGGCACCCGGCAACAGAAAGTTCTTTCTTGCAGCAATAGACTACTTTACGAAATGGGTAGAAGCAGAAGCGCTCGCCTCAATAAAAGAGAAAGATGTGAAGAAGTTCGTCTGGCAGAATATCATCACTCGGTTCGGCATACCCAAGGCTCTGATATCTGACAACGGCACTCAATTCGATGGCAAAATTTTTAGAGGCTTTTGTGAAGAATACAAGATAGAATTCTACAACTCTACACCGGCATACTCCCAAGCAAATGGCCAGGCGGAAGCATCAAACAAAGTCATCTTGGATGGATTGAAGAAAAGGTTAGAGAAAGCAAAAGGAAAGTGGGCTGAGGAGCTTCCTCATGTTTTATGGGCTTACCATACCACACCTCGGCGATCAACCGGAGAAACACCATTCTCCTTTGCCTACGGCATGGAAGCAGTAATCCCAATGGAAATTGGCCTCTCCACTATTAGAAGTGAAAATTTTGACCCAGACTTGAATGGAGAAGTCATAACCTTGGAACTTGACCTAGCTGAAGAAAGAAGAGAAAGAGCACTGGTCCACATCGCTTCATATTAGCAAGAGTTATCCAGAAAATATAACAAGACAGTACATCTGAGGCAATTCAAGATTAGAGATTGGATACTGTGCAAAGTAATGGGAAATACTCAAGTACCCAGAGATAGCAAGTTAGGGCCTAATTGGAAAGAACCATACAAAGTGGTTGGATTAGCAAGCAAAGGGGCATATCACTTGGAAGATGGAGACAGCAAGACCATTCCCAGGCCATGGAACACCGCCAATCTCAAACTATTTTATTTTTAGCTTTTCTTTAAAGTACTTGTAATTTTTCCTTTTTTAATAAGACAAGTAGTTTCTTTTCAGTATAATTGTTTTCTGCTGTAAAAGTTATTTTAGTGAGCTAGGGGCATTGAAAGCAGAGTTGGCCGGAATAATCAACTTTGAGCTCTCTTCAACCAAGATCAGGATCTAGGCTGAAGAGGTTGGTTGGAAAAACCAACACTTCTCCTAAGCCGAAGATAAGGATCTAGGCTGCAGGACGTTTGGCAGGAATAACCAAACACTTCGTTCTAGATTGGTTGGAATAACCAACTTTGAGCTCTCTTTAACCAAGATCAGGATCTAGGCTGAAGAGGTTGGCTGGAAAAACCAACACTTCTCCTAAGCCGAAGATAAGGATCTAGGCTGCAGGACGTTTGGCAGGAATAACCAAACAGTTCGTTCTAAGTTGGCTGGAATAACCAACTTTTAGCTCTCTTCAGCCAAGATCAGGATCAAGGCTGAAATGGTTGGCTGGAATAACCAACTTTTAAGTACTCTTCAACAAAGATAAGGATCTAGGCTGAAGAGTGATCGGCTGGAAAAACCAACACTTAGTGCTCTTCAGCCGAGATAAGGATCAAGGCTAAAGTGGTTGGCTGGAATAACCAACTTTTAGTACTCTTCAGCCGACATAAGGATCTAGGCTGAAGAGTGGTTGGCTGGAATAACCAACTCTTAGCATTCTTCAGCCGAGATAAGGATCTAGGCTGAAGAGTGGTTGGCTGGAAAAACCAACACTTGGTACTCTTCAACCGAGATAAGGATCCAGGTTGAAGAGGTTGGCAGGTATGACCAGATAGATTTCATGATTAAGACCGAGATACGCATCTTAGCCAGAAAATGTTATACTTCATTCAGATTACAGTTGGAAAATAAGTGCAAGCATGGAGTAAACCGAACAAACAGTTGAGGAAAAAGAAAAAAGATTTCATTCAAGATACAAGAGTTACAAAGGAGTGGGACTTCAGCCCGGTTACACGTTCTTTCCAAAAGTAAGAAGAAGAAAGTACAAGATCAAGCAAAAAGGTCGTCAAGACCTGCATCTAGTTTAACTCGAAGCCCAGTTTCAGCAGGTAGCTCAGTCACAGAATCGACCAAGTCTTCCACCGGTGGCTCCACCCGAGCTGACTGAATAGCGGGATCATTGGCGGCGACCGGGGCATTGTTGGGCTATGTTGCCTCCTTTTCATCCTCAACTTGAAGAATTTTTTGTTGAATAGCAGTTGCATACTCCACCATATAACTCGGTATGAAATGTTGTGGAGCGTTTTTGAAGACCTCGGTCTCCTGGCCATGACCGAGCTGCGCCACGGCTGCTTTCCACCCACATTTGAAAAATATATCCTTGGCAGCTTCGCACTGAAGGATACACATGATGGCTTCACCTTCTTTGTAACCGCGGTCTTCCGTGTCTTCCACCTTCTTCTCCAGCTCGATTATCTCAGCATTCTTCTTTCCCTCGAGCTTGGCTAGCTCACGCAGATATTTATCTTTCAACACGGCCAAAGCCTTCTGCTTATCTGCTTCGGCCGAGGTGACAAGTCCGGTGAGTCGAGCTACTTCGGTCTGTAGCTCGGCCATCTTCTGTTTGGACCCTTCTAGCTCGGCCGATTTAGCATTGGCCTCTGCCACGGCCTGCCTCATGGTCTTTCGAAGTTCCAGCACGTACTTGTGCGCAATGTGGTTTTTCTGCATGGCCTACGAAAGGAGAGATAGCAAATATGAGTAAAAACTGAGCGAACAGATGGTATAAAATAAAAGACGATTAGAAGGAGTACTCATCAGCACCATTGACTTCGTCGCCGATCGAATGGCCTTTAGCTCGGTCAAATGGTCATGATGTTCCATATCATGGGGTAGGCACACGCTCTTAGCCAGGTTGAAGGCGAGCATGTGGTCTTTGTCTGCCACTACTGAATCAGTATCTCGGATAGCTCGGTTCCTAAATGAAAGTTTTGGGGACCATTCAAAAGGGCTAGCTCGGTTAGAACCCGCGAGCTCTAGGCTCGGTTGGGTGGTTTGGGGAAGAATGGTGTCTTTCTCATCAATGAGGCGTGGCTCGGTTGTGGAAGTCCGAGCACGCTTGCTTGGCCGAGATGATGAAGTCTGATGGGTTGGTAGGGGCTACCACGGCCTCTTGTGATTGGCCGGTTGGTGGTACTTCGGTTTGATTTGTCTCGGTGATTAGGGCCCTAACTGCTCTCTTCTTGGCGATCTCTTGCTCTGCTGTTAGTGGGATTAAATTGATTTGAGGCAAGGTTGGATCTGGCTCTGGTGAAGGTTCAAGAAGGAAATCTGTCACCCTGGTCTTCCTCTGGCTGCTGTATCTGTATGTCGGTTCAAAATTTAGTAGCTCGGCCCAACCTCGATTGGGATATCGTAGTCCGGCACGAAGTGCATCTAGGTTTGGGTAGCTGTACTGGGACTTGAGATGGTTTAAGTCTGCATAAAGGAAAAAGACAACGGTTAGTACGGTTGAAAATGAGAATAACGAAGTAAAGAAAGCACAACACTAAACCGAGGTATTTATACCGGCGACTCCTTTGTTCCAGTTAATTCGGTCGCCTGGGATATGGGCCTCCTGGTCTTCAAAATTCCCAAAACCCAGAAAAAATTATCGTCATTTACATCTTTGTCTGGGGTGTTCTTTATTATCTTTTCTCGGCGGCGTCTTATTCGTAGGTAATATACCTAGCCATCTTCATTCTGGCCAAGGGAGTATTGGTGGAATAGTTCGGCTAGGCCGAGGTTAAGGCCAAACCGGTGGTTTAGCTTGGCGATGCCGTTTATTATTCGGTATGAATTTGTGGAAAGCTGGGTAGGGCAGAGATTTGTTTGTCTAAGGAATTCACAAAGAAGAGGCTGAACGGGAAAACGGAGACCGGCCTCTACGATGGAAATAACGTTGAAAGGCACGAAGCCCGGTTTTCCCCAGGGAATGGTATCTAGTTCGGCTAGTGAGAGGTGGACGTCGTCTGGAATTTGGTAATCTTTTCGGAACTCGGCTGTGGCTCCTGGAGAGTTCACTAAAAATCGATACTTCCCAATGTGGCCTTAAAATTACGTATAATTTAGCTCAGCGTTGAGATGACCTTCAGTATCTCGGTTTGAACGTGCAAAGGTGTGCCTGGCCAACCTAAGTCAGTCTGCAAAGTGAAAAAGAAAAGTGTTAAGCAGAGATCGTTGGACCGGGCTAGAAGTAACAAAGGTAAAATAAATGGAGTCCTAGCTCTGCTACGTGGGATACTATCCGTTCTTAGCCCGGTTGGAGCAGAAGACTTTAGCTCGGTTAAGTAGAACGAGAAGTTTGTAGCCCGGTTGAAGCTTATGGTGCAGTATTTTTAGTTCGGTTTTGACTAAGTCAGGGAGCTGGTTTGGGCCCAAGTTATAGCTCGGTCAATGTTTGAGGCTTTCCAACGCAGTATTGCGCAAACCTAATACAGTTCGCTAGCTCGGCTAAATGAAACAGAAGGTACTTAGACCTAATTGAAACTACAGGTATGGCATGAAGTCCTAGTTCGATTGTTCAATTTTGCTAGGTTCGCACCTAATACAAACAACTTCCTAGTTCGGTTGAAGTATTATTTTGGATCAAAAGCATTGTTTCCCAGATTGTTCGTGAATCTAGAGGATCTATTATATGGTTCTTGTGCAAAAGTGGCCATATCCCGTGGAAACTACAAAGTGTTTTGAGAAGCATACATACTACACTATGAATTACAAAAATAGTGCGAAATAAACAGAAAGGAAACAGATTTGAGCCACATACCAGTCAAGAATGAAGGAACTGAAGATGGAAATAATATCAGCGAAAGACGAGTTGATGAAGATCAAAATCACGAGGAAGAGCTTTACAGGTACTGTGTTTGGAAAAATGGAGGCTCAGAGAGGAGATGAATAGTGGAAATGGTTGGTTCAAAACTTTTGTATAAAGTAAAGAGAAAAGGCGAGACTGTTCAAATTTTTCGGAGTACGAAGACGGCGTGACAGCTACGCTAGGCCAATGAGAGTTTGCCACGTGTCCATGGAATGGGAAGCGATTCAGTTACAGCGATTGAAAAGACGTTTTGACCTGACAGATTAGTAGCTCGGTATGAATTTAGCCCGGTTGAAAGGCAGAAGTATTTAGCTCGGTTGGTAACGGGTAATCCCAAACATGCTGCGCAGATGGAATTAAGGGGCAATTGAGAGGGTAATTTATAAATAAATTGGGCCCAGCTGGGTAAATGGGTCCGCGGGTAAAAAAGGGCTGAGTGAAAGGACCTTGCAGTTAGCTCGGTCCAATTGTGCTTGTGGTTACCACGGTCGATATGGTGTAATTAGCTCGGTCATACCATTTTGAGCCGAGATGATTTGAGCTTTCCTCCGGACCTTGCTCTTGATTAGTTCGGTCCAAGTTTGCTATGGTTAGCTTGGTCTCAACAGGCGAAACCGAGGTACGAGCAATGAAGAGAAGAACCGAGCTAGTTAGAGCTCGATCATTTCTGCCAGTTTAGCATGACCATGTTAGCTCGGTCGTTTTGTCATACTACCGAGGTAGAACCATCTCACTTGGTTTAAGTAGTGAGAGGGTGCTGAAGGATAAGCATTATCTTTCAGGTGTGTGATTCTTAGGAGGATTCTACATGGAGGAATAAGAGCTCATAAAAGCTCATAACAGAACCTATGGAAGGGTTAAGACAACTTTGATTCTCGAATACACAGAACTTTTGTCTATTTGTCTATTTTGCTGACTTAGGCATCGGAGAGGTATCCGACACACACCCGCCGGCTAGCTCACGTTTGTTTTTTCAGGGAGTAAATCGACGACGTTTGAAGAAGCGCAGACTTGATCAACAGGATTATACAAGAATATTATTTCTTGCTCGTACAATGAATTTATTTTTTAGAAAATTATTATTTGTTTTCCCAAAACCGTTCAACTTTAAAATAAAAAAAAATTTAAAAAAAATCATATTTCTTTATTTGTTTGGATTGTTTGGTTTTTATATTGAATATATTGATCATCGTAGATCAATCTCTGACCCACAGAGATATGACTTAGCGACACCTTGCATTTAGGATTGTAATACAAAAGTTGCAAAAAATAATTTTAATCTATACTTTTCAATTATTAATCTTCTACTTGCACAAAACTACACTACATTTCATAAAAGGGTTATTGGGTAGTATTGGACTAATATTTCATACCATTACTTGTCATATTGTCCCCGAAAACAACAATAAAGCAGTGATTTTTAATATTTAAATGAATAAAAATTAAGTTAAAACATCACACCATGTCCCATAATAGTAAATAATTTTGCCAATATGTCTATGTGATGATTTCCCAGGTGACAGGTAGGACAAGCTTATGTTAAGGTGTCCCAGGTGAACTTTACATGCTAACAATCATAGATACAAGGGAACCAAAAACATGATTACAAGAGCACTCTATTGGAAGTCTAGTTTTATAACACTTCTATCACTCGTCTCACATCTCATATTAAAAGTTGATATAAGTGATTTTAGACATATAAAATATCACTATTTTATTACTAAGTAATTGAATTTAAACTTTTGAGTAATATTGCTAAATCCAAATTATTTAATAATAAAATAATAATATTTTATATGTCGAAAATCACTTATACCAACTTTCAATATGAGACGGAGTGTTGTAAGTTTTCATTCCTTCTATTCCTTCAAAGATGATGTTGGTGATGGTGTGTCTTTTTTAGTGTGATGTGAAGGTCACTTCTGTAATTTCCCTAAAAGCAACATTTTTTACTTTGCCTTTGAAATTCGAATCTCTCTCCTTTTGGCTTTGAAATTTGAATCAATCTTTTTCTCTCTCTTTCTCTCTCTCTCTAAATCTTTAGTTGGAATAATTGATTCATTCAGTCATGCCTTCTGCCAAAGCAAAAGCAGGGTGTGTAATAAAGAAGAAAGAAAAAGAAAACAAAGGAGGGCATTGCCAACGCATCTTTGAGTCACAAGTTGAAGCAAAAGGCTCCTCATCCTCATCACTCTCCTCTTACTACTCCTACCCAGATGAACAACTCCCAATCTCATGTTCTCTTCTTCCTCCACCTCTACCTCCACCTTCCTCCTTATGCTCATACTCCCACTTCTTCGCTTTGTTCATGCAACATCCCAAGAACTCACAATCAAGGTATGCCCAAGACACATTATCTCTCTCTCTCTCCATTTTCTTATCTTGTATTGTATGCAATATGTGTTCTTGATAACCCATCTTCAGCAGCATACACACTAGAATTTCAGAGTTTTCTACAATCTTTAGACAGCTTACTCTTTTATTAATATTGACAATTTTAGGTTGGTAGGTATGGTTCTTCTATGAGAGAATAGCTCTCTTATTTTGGGTTCAAGTTTTGAAACAAGGATATTTCACAAAAATTAAAAGTTCTTCTTCTGTTAATAGACTGTTATGAAATGATACTCGTATATAATTTCATACAAAATTTAAATTAAAAATGATATGACAATTACATTTTTAATATTATGAATCATAATCATAGAGATTTTGACTTCCAATCAATACATATGAATGAGACACACTATTTGGTATTAATCTTCTTATTTATAAAGATTTTATTTATGTAACATTATCCTAAGTGTCACTTGCACCCCTCCCTGTGTTGATAATTTTTTTTCCCAACTCCCACCTCCATGTAATTTCCTCTATTAAATTTTGGACAATGTTCATATATGATATGATATGATATTAAAATCATATGAATTACAATCATAATAATTAATACAGAGAAATTCTTAAAAGGGGGGAAAAATCTCCGAATCTTAGTGAGATACAAATTTTGATTAAAGATTTAGCTAGTTAATGGAGATGCGATGCATACTACTTAGACCAATATGTGGGCTTAGCTGGAGAATGAGGCATAGAATCAGACTTGGGTTGGAAATTCATAACATTATCTTCTGTTTTCATTGGTTGGGCTTGAACCTCGGTCATCTTGAACCTCACCACTTAAAAAACCTAATCACCTAAACATGCACAAACACACAATTGGATATTGCTTCTCTTTCCTTTGGTTGACATTGAAATTTGAGAAAATATGACTAAATAGTAAAATATGATTGGTTATAAATGTGGTTTCATGAGGTCAGTTTCCTAGATGTCTAAACACCCTAAATATTAAATATTAACCCATTGTTCTATAGTGCATGAAGAAAAGCAAAAATGGCACGGCACATCTTGTGTATTTTTTTTTTTTTTTTTCCCTCTCTAATATTACTGTAATATGCAGTAGGAAACCTTGGTATCAAAAAGCAATGGAAATGGCCAACATATGGAAAACCTTTCCGAAATCCACGAAAATCCCCACGACGAATGCAACTTTATGGAAAACCATTTCTAGATCAACCGAGGTCTCAACTACAAATTCCAACAGGCAGAAACTACGAAAATGCACTTCTCTAAAGGTTGCAACCACGTTCACACGAGTATGTTTGTGTGCACCAATCTCTTCCTACACCGAGGTTTTCCAAGCAGAGGTTCCACCAAGAAGAAGCAATAGTTATCCGAGATCAAAGCCATTTCCTACCCAACAAGAAAGAACTCCGAGTGCAAGAATTAGTATAGAAGGGAGGAGAATTTTTCGGGGAAAATCTTTGACCGATGATGTTTTAATGAGGAGATTTGTTGTGGCAGAAGAAGCAATGATGCATGTTAGAAGGAGGAATCAAATGGAAATAATTAGGAAGAGAGCTTCCATGAGAAGGAAAATGCTTGGACCAAGCCCTCTAAGTAGAATGGTTTTGGCTGAAGAGGAATGAGAATTAACTAGGAAAAGCTCTATGCTTTCAATTGTTCAAAGAAAATTGATTTTTTTTTTTTTTTTTCTCTTCATCTCCTTTTTAGCTGGCTTATTTGCTTGTGGCTTTTGATGGGTAATTTCTATTCTCTTTTCCTATGAAATTAAACTGGTTTGGTTGTGTTTTACGGTTTCTTTTCTTTTTGGTTTCATTTTCTTGAAAACGCATTGTTTGGCGAACTGTTTCAAGAAATTGGATTGAGAAAGTTCTGAAAAATAATCACTTTTAGGAAACATCAATAATAGTTTTTTGAATTTTTGAAATTTAGTGAATTGAAATGATAGTGTTTCCAAACATTTCATTGTTTTTGTTCATGGAAACACGAAAAACAAAGAAAACAAAAGCACAACCAAACAACATATGGTTTCAACCGAGAACTTTGTCTATTTCAAGAATATGTGGAAAAGTTTGTAAATCGGAGAGTTGAATGCATCAGTCATCAAGTTGATTTTGTTGCATTTGAGCTCTCAATGATGTTAGAGAATATTTGTAAAATGTACTGGTAATGAAAACTCTTGCAATGTTTGCATGAATTCAGATTACACGACCTTGTTGATTAATTATGTTTAAAAAAATAATTACAAATCAGTGGTAAACTTTTTTTTTTTTTTTTTTTTTAATTGGCGAAAGTCTTTGTTGATAAAAAAGGAAACTCAGAGAATTAGGAATTCAACTTTATTAGAAGACCTTCATTTGATTGGGAGATTGAGGAACTTCAAAGGCTTACAGGTTTATTAAGGTCTGCTCCTAATCTCAACATGAGTGGTAAGGATAAACCAACATGTTTAGTAGCCCAAACAGGCAAGCCCTTTCTCTCAACCCTTTACAAACATACAGATTTAGCAATGGGTGAGCAGCTAAGACCTAGTAGTAGATTGGTGTGGCTGAATTATCTTCCACCCAAAGTGCAATTTTTTGGGTGGCTTGCTTGGATACACAAAGGTAAAAACCTCTTCTTTCCTGCAGAGGATTGGAGTTCTAGATGGGAGTGCATCTATCCTGTGTGTCTTCTGCAAAGCTAAACAAGAGTCAGTTGAACATGTACTTTCTATCTGCCCTATGGTTTGGAAGGTTTGGACTAGTTTGTTGAAGTGGTGGGGAGCACAATGGGTAGTACCTGGATCAGTTGAAAGTCTGTTGCAGTGGTGGCTTGGAAATAGATTCAAGAAATTAGAAGAGAAGATATGGAATGCTATACTTTTAGTTGCCCTCTGGTCCATGTGGAAGCACAGAAATGAATTCCTGTTTAATGGCATTCAACCAAGGATGGGAGAGCTGCAGGAATCAATCATCATTAGATTAGCTATCTGGCTGAAAGCTACATCCAAGGATCTGCAATACTCTATCAATGACTTTTTGTTCAATATTTTGCCGATTAGAGCTCGTATAGATGGTAGGTTGTAATTTGTCTGTTAGCTCACGGGGCTATTTTTGAGTTGTACTGCATTGGAATCTCTCTAACTCAGTTTCTGGGCTTGGGTTGCACATGATTAGTCTGGCATTCGGTACCAACATAGTTGGATGTTTTGCTTCGACAATTATGCAATTTTTCCCAAGCTATTTTTGTAACATCTTTCTTTTAATAAAATTTGATTTTTCTTGCAGCTCAAAAAATAAAATAAAATAAAAAAGTGGGAGTTAACCTCCTCACCCATGCAAAGCACTAAGTGCTTAAACCCATGACCTTTGTCTCGAGATTAAACCCTTAGGAGCAATGAAGCACGGGGGCGGGTACGGATACTAGTATGGATATGATATGGATACATTGATACGGCAAAACCTAAAACAAATAAGATAAGGGTACGTCTAGAGTACGTTAATAATTTTTTTATTTTTTTTATAATTTATAATTTGAAATTCAATTTACAAATCAAAGTTCAATGCCAAAACTAAAATGAGAAGTTACAAAACCAAAAGAGAAATCATAATTCAACAATACAAATACCAAAGCAAAGTCTACAAGTTATTTTAATGCCATTAAATATGAGAAATTACAAAACAAAGTTTCATTCCAAAAGCAAGCTAAGGAAAATTTAAAAACTTTAATCTTTAGTTTTTACTTCCATCAATTTTATCATTGAATAATACATCTTTCATCTCTGGCACATCAAGTAAAGGATTTGCAATTTCAAGTAAATAAAAACTCTCTAATAAATTAAATGTATTCTCACCAATGTCTCATAGTTTGGTGTACTCTTGATGTACCCATGAAGTACCCATGTAGTACCCAACTACCAAAGAATGTATAAAAAGTACCCGACACATATTTTGAGTACTCAGTATGCATGCAATCCTATCGGTACGAGTACAGTACCTATACCCAGTAAGTACCTGGTACAAGTACGGTAAGATTTTCGAAGTACCCATGCTTCATAGCTTAGGAGAGTCATGGTGGCCAACTAGGCTAGGCCTAATTAGTTGTAAGTGGTAAACTCTATACACATTAATAATTAAATTCATAAATTTTTTCATGAATCTATAATAATTTTCTGGTAGTACCATTGTTTGGTAATTTCCCCTTGTTTATATGTCACTTAAGGTTTGTTGGAATCACTGAATTAGATAGAGATTTAGAAAGGAAAAGAGAAATGGAGAAAAAAATTGAACTTATATTTCATTTACATCTTTTTCTCTTTTGGGTAAATTACATTCACCTCTTTTGAGGTTTTGAAAAAATATAGTTAGCCCCACACTTTTCACATAATTACACTGACCTCCTTTAAGGTTAAGATAAATCATTTTTCATTAATAATTTATTAGTTATGTGAATTAAAAATTGATGTTGTCATCTTTTTTCTATTAAAATGTATATTTAGCTTTGTTTATTTTAATGCCTGCGCATTACTTTCAATCATTTTAGTATTACTAAAAGAGAGATCAATGTAATTATGTGCATTAATTTCAATCATGTTTGTTTCTTTGTTTCCTGGCTGGTTTCTCACCAACCTTGATACTTGTGCTAGCAAGTGATTGAGTATGCTTCGCGGTGCCAACCTAGTTGGGACCGTATAGCTTTTCTTTTTCTTTTTTAATATCTGCTCAAAATAATACATGTCCAGACCTTCAAGAGAAAGGTTAGTAGTGGTTATCCTATCTATATCAAGGGAAACTAATAATTTTTCTCTTTCTCCACAGCTACCAACTTCATCAGCTTTATCATTTTTTCTCCTTTTAATAATTTTCCTTGTCATTTTTTTGCCAATCAAATCTTGTTTAGTTTGCATCTCAAGTGAATGGTAAGTATTGGACGATTAAGGATTATTTATTTATTTGACAATAAATAACAATTATTTACAAATGTTATGATAATAATATTAAACTTGACAATCAATTTAAGAAAGTTCAATTTCCATAAATTAAAAAACGAACTTAATAAAGTTCAATACATGATAGCAACATCAAACAAGACATTCAAATTAAGAAAATGATGAAGCAAATGTGAACAATAGTAAAATCGCATAAAAAAAAGTTGTAACTCTTTTACAACCTGCTGAATCCGAATATTATTAGAATTATACGAAAAAATAAAAGAAATCTCTCAACAAAACTTTATTAATCAATATTAAGTTAAAACTAAAGAACTATAAGACTTACAACATAATTTATGATAATAAAAATTCTAACAACTTTTTATTATTATTATTATTATTATTTAAATCAAAGGTAGGATTTCATAACAAAATGATCCCCTAGCTGAGGACCAACTAACCGAGAATAGGGGATAGCCTTTTGAGATTCACCTTCCAGCACATGCACAATGGATTTAAAGCCTTTATCAATGCTCAATCTCACAGCCTTCTCTAGCAGCAAAAGCTTCCATATCACCAGGAATTTGCAGATCCCCATGCTTCCGTAAAGCTCGGACAGCCAATAACATTCCATGATTGTCCCTCTCCACAACCCCCCAGTCACTCCCCCACCTAAAGAGTTCATTGCCCTCATCAAAATTAATCTTAACAAAGCCTGGCTCAGGGGACACTCCATCTTTGCAGCTCAACCACTTGATCTGGTGGACGATTGAGATTACCATTATTAGAGCGCTGAAAATTTTACAAATTGTTGAAAATAAAATAGGAAAAATGTTACATATGATCTTATTTCTTACTTCATTTTCTCACTCCAAGACACAAGTGAGTAAGTTACATACACATTTACTTTATGAATGTGAGAAAAGGAGATAAGAGGTGGTTGGATTTTTTTATTTTTTGGATATGTAAAGTAAAAATTTTATTAAAAACATGCAATTATAGGTACAAAGAAATTAAATGCACACAGAGAGATTCAAATATTGCAAACTCTCCTACCAGTGCAGCTCACATCCTGACGATCAATCTCTCAACATCATGAGGTTTTCTTATGCAGTGGACGTGTGCGACACAGCATGAATAAACCCTACCACCAAAAAAAATTCACCTCTGCCTTATCCCCTAGTGGAAACTTGCTAACACTAACGCTAACGCTGTGTTTGGTTAGAGAATTTCGGAAATGATTTGAAAAGAAAAAGAAAAAAGGTATGTGAAATGTGAATAAAATATATTTATATTTCACCTAGTTTCACCCCCATTTTCTCTTTCCTTTTTCAAATTTCTTTCCAAATTTACCAACCAAACACGGTTTGTCTTTGCATCGATGGTAGGGTGGTCGTCAATAAAAATTGTATTATTTTAGACCTTTTCTAGTTGAAAACTTGACGATATCAGAGTATGTTTTTGCATTGGCACCCCTTTCGTATAACTATGCACAGATTTCGATATCCAAACACATAATTGTATTATACAAACAATTTGATAATATCACCACAAGGAAATAAATATTACCACTCAATTGGGCCTTAAGCGTAGTTTAAATGATTAGACAAGTCTCAATTACATTAATTAATGATTGAAATTAAGCAATCTATATCTACATATTACTAGCCTATCACCTGTGCTATACGCGGAATAATTATAGATATTTATATTTGTTTTAGATTTTTTTAATATATAAATTATGTTTTTTAAGATTTTTTATAAAAATAATTTAACAATTTTATCACTAATCATAGTGTATGGGAGAAGTTGACAAGGGTACTGCAGCAACTATGTATGAATTGTATCTATAATTATTTGTATGAAGGGATTTTAAATGCTGATAAGGGAATTTTGACCAAATCAATAAATGCAAGCATATAAAAAGACATATAGATTGAAAAAAGTTAGTAAATACTGATCAGGAGATTTTGACCAAATCAATAAATGCTGAGATTTTTTTTTTTTAAATCAAAAAATTAAGAAATTTAGATTGAGATATTGGAGTTCCCACAAGGCTTGGGAGTTAGAAACCCATTTTTCCTTAAATATTAAGGAAAAATGGGTTTCTAACTCACAAGTTTTGTAGGAACTCCAATATCTCAATCCTAATTTTTTGATTTAAAAATAAATAAATAACCTCGGTATTTATTGATTTCTCCAATCTACAAACCTTTTTGACTTCTCTGATAGTTATTGTAGCACCATTTTCAACTTATCCCATATATTATGGTTAGTGATAGGATTATATAAAAAAAATAATAATCTATATCTATACTATATATTAAGCAAAAGGGGATTTTTAACGCCAAGGCCTGTGGGAGCTCCAATCTCCTAATCCTAATTTTCTAATTTTTTGATTTTAAAAAAAAAAAACCTCAGCATTTATTGACTTCTCCCAACCTAATCTCAGCATTTATTGACTTCTCTCAACCCACAATCCCTTTTGACTTCTCTCATAATTATTGCAACACCTTTTTCAATTTCTCCCATACACTATGGTTACACACAAAAATAAAAATAAAAAAGATAAGAATTTGCTATAGATCTCAAAAAGATATAACATCTAAATTTGAATTATGATTTAATAATATAATTATGTATTTTTTTTATGTATATCTATCAAAATTTAAATCACTTAATGGGACAAATTAATCAATTTTTCAAAATTATTGATTTTTAATTTACAAAATAGATTAAAAAAAACTATTGACTGATTTATTTATTTAATAACAAAAATATTTCATAATCTCTCCCTCCTAATCTCTCTCACAAATTTTCTCTTCCCCAAAAAATCAGATAATATTTTCTATTAAAGGTGTAGATATCTAGCTATATTTTATATATTATATTATAACATAACAAAAAAAAACTAAAAAACTAAAAAAAAAAATCTTTAAAGTTTATCTAAATAAACTTTAAATCAATAAAACTCACGTGTCTATCACATATCTAACTCACATCATAACTTACCTAAATAATAATAATTAAAAACAAATGAAAACCACAGATAAATTAATTTTAAAAAAAAAGATACCCACAACTCCATCTTAAATAAATTGAAAAAAAAAATACCCGAATAGAAACCACACAAAAATAAAAATAAAAATAAAAAGATATATATATCTATCTATCTATATCTATACTATATATTAAGCAAAATGGGGTTTTTAACCCCCAAGGCCTATGGGAGTTTCAATATCCCAATCTGAATTTTTAAAATTTTTTATTTAAAAAAAAAAATCAACATTTATTGATTTGGTCAAAATTCTCTGATCAGCATTTATTAACTTTTTTCAATCCACATATCTTTCCACATGTCTGCAATTATTGATTTGGTCAAAATCCGCTGATCAGCATTTAAAATCCCCTCACACAAATAATTATAGATACAGTTCGTGTATAGTTACTACAATACCCTTTTCAACTTCCCCCATACACTATGGTTAGTGATAAGAAAAAAATCTTAAAAAACATAATTTATATATTAAAAAAAAATCTAAAACAAATATAAATATCTATAATTATCCCGTGCATAGCACGGGTGATAGGCTAGTATTATATAAGGAAATATCTATATCTACATCTATCTATACTATATATTAAGCAAAAGGGGGTTTTTAACCCCCAAGGCCTGTGAGAGCTTCAATATGCCAATCCTAATTTTCTAATTTTTTATTTTTTTTTAAAAAAATTAACTTCGGCATTTATTAACTTTTCTCTACCCACAAGACTTTTTGACTTCTTTCATAATTATTGCAGTACATTTTCCAAAATAAATAATTTGTATATAAAAAAAATTTAAAACAAATATACTATCTATTTATTTATATCTATTTCTAACCCATAAATTTTGTGAGAGTTCCAATATAATATTAGGGGTGGATAAAGATTATAATTACACTACGGTTTATAATTACACTTCTTTCTTTTAACAATTAGACGATTAATAAAATATAATCTCCAAGAGCATTATGGTTCGTTCTTATAAATGTTGTCCTATATGGTTCGTTCTTATAAATAATTTTTTATTCCTCCAAGAAAACCTTTGGAATGGAGTTTTGGGAACATTCTTATGGGTTGTTTGGAATGACCTAAATAAGTGTATTTTGTGTCTTTTTACAAAAAGATGTGCAGAAAAGTAGAGAGGTGATATGATGAAAAAAAGATAAAAAGATAGATCATTTTTGGATTGCCAAACTTGGCCTAAAGATCACTAAAAATCTGGGGAGAGTGACGTCTTGGAATGAAAATTTATCTATCTATACTTATATATTAAAAAAAAATTAACACTTATTAAATTCTTTCATGTCTTTTTAACTTTTCTAATACACATACTCTTTTTAATTTTTCACATTCCTATTGTAAACAGTAAGTCTCCTTTTTACTTTCTCCTTCTTAACTTCTCACTTCTACACTTTCAACTTCAGTGACCACGCATGCAAATGGTAAGTCTTCTTTTTGTTTTCTCCTTCTTGACTTTTCCTTTTGTTTATTGTTTTAATATTGTAGTTAGATAGCGCATAAAAATATTTGTAATTTGTCTAGCGAATAAAAAATTATAATTTGATTTTTTAATATGATTGAAGTTATTTTTTTAAATGTCATTGTAGTTAGTTTAATAGTTCTTTTTTTCATTTATTTATTTTATTATGGGAAAAATGTGATGTGATTGTAGTTTGTTCAATGACTATTTGTTTTAATATGATTGTTGCAGTTAGTTCAATGGCTTTTTTTTTTAATATTATTTAATCTTTTTATTTACTATTTTAATTTTATTTTTGATTTTTTAATATGATTGAAGTTAGATAAATATAAACCCTCACAAAGAGAAAAATGTGATTATAATTAGTTGAATGATTCTTTTTTTTTTTAATGTGATTGCAGTTAGTTTAATATTTTTTTTTATTTATTTATTTTATTATGGGAAAAATGTGATATGATTGTAGTTTGTTCAATGGCTATTTTTTTTAATATGATTGTTGTAGTTAGTTCAATGGTTTTTTCTAATATTATTTAATCTTTTTATTTACTATTTTAATTTTATTTTTGATTTTTTAATAATATTGAAGTTAGATAAATATAAACCCTCACAAAGAGAAAAATGTGATTATAATTAGTTGAATGATTCTTTTTTTTTTAATGTGATTGTAGTTAGTTTAATAGTTCTTTTTTTCATTTATTTATTTTATTATGTGAAAAATGTGATGTGATTGTAGTTTGTTCAATGGCTCTTTTTTTTTAATATGATTGTTGTAGTTAGTTCAATGGGTTTTTTTTTTTTAATGTTATTTAATCTTTTTATTTACTATTTTAATTTTATTTTTGATTTTTTAATATGATATTTTATTATGGAAAAATGTGATGTGATTGTAGTTTGTTCAATGGCTCTCTTTTTTAATATGATTGTTGTAATTAGTTCAATGGTTTTTTTTTTTAATGTGATTTAATCTTTTTATTTACTATTTTAATTTTATTTTTTAATATGATTGAAGTTAGATAAACATAAACAAAAGGGGATTGTACTCATTAGGGTCACATAATGTACCAATTATTGATGATGATTAGATTGTATTTTGACCCCAAAAAAATTGTAATTGATCTTTTTAACTCACTATGTTTTTTGAAAAATAAATTATTGTGTTTTTTAATTATCAATTGACTTAATTTGTGATTGATTTTTTTAATAATTGATGATGATTAGATAACGTTAAAAAAATTGTGATTTGTATGATTGAGGTTATCTCATTTTATTTATAATTTGATTTTTTAATATGATTGAAATTAGATAAACATAAACACTCCAAAAAAAATGTGATTGTAATTTGTTCAATGGTTCTAAATATTCTTTTTATTTACTATTTCAATGGTTCTTTTTTTAAATGTGATTTAATCGTTTTATTTACTGTTTTAATGGTTCTTCTTTACAATTATTTTTTTTATTATGAAAAAAATATGATTGTAGTTAGTTAGCATAAAAATATTTGTGATTTTTATGATTGAAGTTATCTCATTTTTTGATTTGTATTTGGTCTAGCCAAATACAAATCATAATTTGATTTTTTAATATGATTCGAGTTAGATAAACATAAACACTTACAAAGAGAAAATTTGATGTAGTTAGTTCAACGGTTCTTTTTTTTTAATGTGATTGTAATTAATTTAATGGTTTTATTTATTTATTTATTTATTTTTATTATGGGAAAAATGTAATGTGATTGTAGTTTAAAAACGGTTCTTTTTTTTAATGTGTTAATGGTTCCTTTTTTTTCAGGAATGTTGATGGAAGGCCCACAACAATTTAAATTTTAGTTATACTTTGTTTTATTTATTCAGTGAATTTGGAACAAATGTAATAAATTCTTATTTTTATTACTTTAATTATGTAATGTCAACATTTTCTTTTAAAATTACGTATATTTTATGCTAACAATTTAAAAAAATGTTTGATATAACTATAAATAATTTTTTTAAATTCAATCCCGTGCATAGCACGGGTAATATGCTAGTATATTATATAAGAAAAATGGAATTTCTAATGAGAAATCTCATAAGAGCTCTAAACTCTCATTCTAAAATTATTGATTTTCCAATTTATAAAATAGATTAAAAAAACCTATTGGTTGATATATTTCATAATTTTAGAAATAATAATGGGAAGATAACAAAAATATTTCATAATCTCTCAATCATTATCTCTTTCACCAATTTTTTTTAAAAAAAAATTAAAACTTGCATTCATTTTCTCTCCTCCAAAAAATCAGATAATATATAAGGAAAATGGAATTTCTAACCCACAAGCCTTGTGAGAGCTTCAATATCTCAACCTCAATTTCATAATTTTTTGATTTAAAAAAAAAAATCTCAGCATTTATTGAATTCTTTCAAGACTTTTTAACTTCTCCCATACACACACTCTTTTCAACTTTTCACATACCTACCATACCTATTGGACCCTTTCAACTTCTTCACTTCACTTCTACGGCATCACTTCTTCAGCTTTTCTCAGTCAGTGAGCAATAACATTGAGCAAACAGTGAGCACCCTACCGTGAGCAAACAGTGAACTTCTTCAGCTTTGCTCAAAGGAATCATTTAGCAAACAGAGAGCACCATTTCCCACGTATGCAAACAGTTTACGTTTTCTCCTTTTGTGTAGCCTGTATATAATCTTTTTATTTACTATTTTAATGGTTCTTTTTTTCAATTATTTTTTGTTTATTTATTGAAGTTATCTCCTTTTGTTTATAATTTGATTTTTTAATATGATTGGAGTTAGATAAACATAAACACTCACAAAGAGAAAAATGTGATTGTAGTTATTTCAACGATTCTTTTTTTTTTTTTTTTTAATGTGATTGTAGGTAATTCAATAGCTTTTTTTTTTTTTTTTAATGTGATTATATTGTAATTAGTTCAATGGTTCTTTTTTTTTATTTAATTTTTTTTATTTTGAGAAAAATGTGATGTGATTGTAGTTTGTTCAACGGTTCATTTTTTTAATGTGATTGTAATTAGTTCAATGGTTCTTTTTTTTAATGTGATTGTGATTGTAATTACTTCAATGGTTCTTTTTTTTAATGTGATTGTAGTTAGTTCAATGATTCTTTTTTTTTAATGTGATCATATTGTAGTTAGTTTAATGGTTCTTTTTTTTCATTTAATTTTTTTTATTATGAGAAAAATATGATGTGATTGTAGTTTGTTCAACGGTTCTTTTTTTTTTTAATGTGATTATAGTTAGTTCAATGGTTCTTTTTTTTTAATGTGATTGTATTATAGTTAGTTCAATGATTTTTTTTTTCATTTATTTATTTTTATTATGAGAAAAATGTGATGTGATTGTAGTTTGTTCAATGGTTCTTTTTTTTTTAATGTAATTTTTTAATGTGATTGTAGTTAGTGCAATTGTTCTTTTTTTTAATGTGATTGTATTGTAGTTAGTTCAATGGTTCTTTTTTTTTTCATTTTTTTTATGAGAAAAATGTGATTGTAGCTAGATAAACATGAACAATCACAGAGATAGCATAACAGCTGTAAAACAATCAAACTTAAACTCAAATACTCAACCATTCTTTCCAAGTGTTCAGCATATCTGCACCCCAAAAAAAATTTGTGATTTGTATTTTGTCTAGCAAAAAAAAATTTATAATTTGATTTTTTAACTCACTGTGATATTTTTACAAAAAAATTATTGTATTTTTTAACTATCAATTGACTTAATTTGTGATTTGATTTTTAACTCACTGTGTTTTTTGTGATTTGATTTTTAACTCACTGTGTTTATAAAGTACCAATTATTGATGATGATTAGATTGTATTTTTAAAAAAAATGCAATTGACGATTGAGATTACCATTATTAGAGCGCTGAAAATTTTACAAATTGTTGAAAATAAAATAGGAAAAATGTTACATATGATCTTATTTCTTAATTCATTTTCTCACTCCAAGACACAAGTAAGTAAGTTACAAATACATTTAAATTATGAATACAAGAAAGGAGATAAGAGGTGGTTGGAATTTTTTTTTTTTTTTTTTTTTGGATCTGTAAAGTAAAAAATTCATTAAAAACATAGAATTATAGGTACAAAGAAATTAAATGCACAAAGAGATATTCAAATATTGCAAACTCCCCTACTAGTGCAGCTCACATCCTGACAACCAATCTGTCAACGTCACGAGGTTTTCTTATACAATGGATGCGTGTGACACAGCATGAATAAACCCTACTACCAAAGAAAATCCACCTCTACCTTATCCCCTAGTTGGAAACTTGCTAACATTAACCTAATGCTGTGTTTGGTTAAAGAATTTCAGAAGGGATTTGAAAAGAAGAAGGAAAAAAGTATGTCAAAATGTGAATAAAATATATTTATATTTCACATAGTTTCACCTCCATTTTCTCTTTCTTTTTTCAAATTTCTTTCCAAATTTACCAACCAAACATGGTTTGTCTTTGCATCGATGGTAGGGTGGTCGTAAATAAAAATTGTATTATTTTAGACTTTTTCAAGTTGAAAACTTGCCGATACCAGAGTATGTTTTTGCGTTGGCACCATAGTGGTTGCAAACGCAAAAAAGGAGCATTTTTTTTTAGTAATGTGAGAGTGGTGATAGACGAGAGTCTACCAATTCAAATCTTACTCCAAAAATTCTCCCTTTCGTATAACTATACACAGATTTCAATATCCAAACATATAATTATATTATACAAACAATTTGATAATATCACCACAGGGAAATAAATATTACCACTCAATTGGGTCTTAAGTATAGTTTAAATGAATAATGCTATATGCACTAATTAGTGTATTAATTAATGAAATGACATAATCTAAGATGTTTTTGGTGTTTGTAATTTGTATAATGAGTGGGGTCAATAATAATGTTATAACTAGTGTTAATTCGCTAGTTAGTACATTAATTAGTGTATGTAGCACTACCGAGTTTAAATGATTAGACAAGTCTCAATTACATTAATTAATGACAGAAATTAAGCAATTCTTACATTATGAGGTAAAGAGAAGTGATCCAATTAGGCTAGACTTCAAAAACGCGTAAGAGTCCTGCTTCAAGCCAACAGGGGAGGCCATGGTTTTCAAAAAAGACATAGCGGTCAAGGGAGAATAGATGGCACTGTTTGACTTTTTTAGGTCAGCAAATAAGACGAGATTTTTGAGTATTTAAGCTTATTTATTAGGGATACTTACCAATTAGTCCTATTCACTAGACTTATTTACCTACAGGTCCTAACTAATAAATTTAACACTATAAAAATAAGAGAGTGATAAATTTATTACTAAAAATTTATTCATAAAAACAAAGAGACTGATAAATTTATCATTATAAATTTATTCATAAAAAAAAAGACTGATAAATTTATCTTTATCACTTAATAAATTTATCAAATAGGACTTAATGGGTATTAAGTCTCCAAAGTAGGACCTAGTGGGTAATAATTCTCCAAAATAGGACCTATTGATAGTTTACCCTATTTATTAAGGATTAATCAAGCTTAAATAATTGAGTTCGGTTTGAGTAAACTCAATTACGTAAATGAACTGAATTCAAGCTCGAGATTGAGTTTGGAAAAAAAAAAAATTTTAACTTCAATTAATTTGGGATAATTACCAAAAAAAAAAAAATTATGATTTAAGCCTTTGTAACAAAATAAATTTTGAGTTTTTAAGTTTATCAATTTAAATCCTAATCTTTTGATTTATTTTCAATTTAAATTATTTGTCTATTTTCATTAAGTAAAATCGATAGAAAAATTAGTATTTTAGTTATTAAACTGAATAAAAAGTGTATTTTAGATATTTTATATATCCCTACATTAAGTTTAATAACTAATATATATATATTTTTGGGTTAGTTTTACTCACCAAAAATAGACAAATGGTTTAGATTGAAAATAAATCAAAAAATTAGGATTTAAATTGATAAAATTAAAAATTCAGAATTTATTTTGTTACAAGACAAACTCTAGGAATTTTTATTTATTTATTTGTAATTGTCCCCATTAATTTACTTTTTAAGATAAAAAATAAAAATATATATGATAAAAATATACAAGAATGCTTATATTAATAATAAATCTCATCAACCAAATATGTAAATTTACACAAACACCAAAAATTAATAGAAAAATAAAATAAATTAATAAAAGTTTATTTGGTATATTATTCAAAGTAACTATTAATTTTTTTCTTTTTTTATATATTTACAAGCTTTATGAAGTTGAGCTTGGGACTACTCGAGCTCGGCTTGATCAATAAACGAGCGTAAAAATCAAATTCGAACTCATTCATTTGGTAAACAAGTCAAATTCAAATAAGTTTTAAATGAATTAAACTCAAATTATTTATGAATAATTTAATTCATTTGTAACTTTAATCTTATGGACAAATAAAAAAGAAAAAGTGAGTTCTCACTAGCCTAGTTTGATTGACCTCTTATCACATTGGATTAAAAGTTCGTTGACAATTCAAAACTCCCATACTCATCGAGATTCTTACTATTTCCATAAATTCATGAAGCATGTAGTGTTCTTGAAGAACTAATCCAAAATTTAAAGAAAGAATACATAATGATTCATTGTCATTCTTACTATTTCCATAAATTCATGAAGCATGAAGTGTTCTTGAAGAACTCATCCAAAATTTAAAGAAAGAATAAATAATGATTTATTGTCATGGGTCATTCACTTTTATTATATTGATGTGGATTGTCATGTGAAATAGCAATAGAGCTTTTCTAATTCATGGTCTAATTAGACAAAATCTTGCTTCGAACTTAAGAGTTGCGAAGAATAAAATTCAAAACAACGAACCAATTATTTGTCTCTTACCTTCAACTTTCTTCAAATTAACTTCTTCTATTTTAAGACTTTGCTAAACTCCTTGTGGATCAATGTCAACAAGATTCAAACACATCCTCGTGAATTGGCTTACAACCAAAGCCCATAGTTATATCTACCTTTTAAAAATAAAAATAAAAATAAAATAAAAAAGAAGAGAAAGCATAAAAACATTCATACACAAAATTAGTTACATCAAAAATATGCCTAGGAATTGTTAAGTTCCAAAGAGAGAGAGCAGAGCTTCTCTCTAGAAGATTTTCGGTGGTACTCTGGCAATGCTTAGGCAATATTTCGGCAACTTTCTTTGTATTTTAAAGTATAAATTTACACTCCTAGAGTACAGATCTTCAATTTTAGAGTATAAATTTGAACTTTTTATGTCTGAAATAGGGGTTTGAGAGTTTTCTTCCCCGTTTTTGGCATAGATTTTGAATTTTTTTACACCCACAATAGTTCCCTCTTCTCTTAAGCCTTCTCTCATACTATTGTGGGTGTACCTCCTTCTCAACTCTAGCTTCTAACAATGTCCAAAATACAGCGGCAACTGTGGCAGAGTTAGGTAGCGGCGATAGGGACAACATCAATGGGGACAATAGGCTTTCAAGCAGATTTTGCTTTCCAAGCCACATTTTTTAGAATAGCAGTAATTTTCTCTAGATCGTAGCTGATCTTTTTAGCGAATTTGTTGTTTTTTGTTTTTGTTTTGTTGTTGTTGTTGTTGTTGTTGTTGTTGTTGTATGGTTTGTATGGGCCTTTTGGGGTCTCTATGTTGTTGTTTTTAATATAAATGTTTTCCATATTCTCAAAAAATATATATGTATATATATATGCCTAGGAACTTTTGTAGTACAAATAAAATCAAAAGCATTACATAGTTGCTTAATATTCCTAATCTTAGAATATTTCAAATGAAACATACCCACATTTGGAAACAAAATGTAATATCACCTAAGAGTCTCTATAAAATATAATAAAATGATCTTGCGATGTATTATTTCAAATTCAATGGGACTTAATTGTCTAAAGAAAATTTATGAGACTTTAGAGAACATACTTTTCTGGGATGCAATTTTCAAGTAAATTTCCCTCATTTTTTTTTTTGAAAAAAATGCTGAGTCTACTTTTATGGGTGTAAATAAATTAATTCCAGATATTGCTATGTTTTGATTTTAAAGACATTTAAAGAAATATATTGGTGAGAAGTACAAATCATTATTTTCAAAGAATATATATATTTTACACTTGTACTTTTTCTCTATTCTCACACATCACTATCGATTGTCGCCCATCGTTGCCACCGGTGACTAGCAAGAAGTCACCGGAAAAGTTGTCAGCAATCAGCTACAGCAGTGAACAGATAAGTGGACACACATGGACAAATAGACAAATAAGTAGCAAGATAGATATAGGTGGGAGTAACATAATTTTTCAAATTATTATTGTTATTATGAACAAAAAAATAATAGAAGTCAGGATAATTGCTCTAAAACTTTTAAATTTAAATTGTTGGTTCGAATGCCATTTTAATTTTTTTGTATAATATGTTCTCCATTTTCAAATGGTAGTGTATCATGCGCCAAATATAGTGGTGTGGGGTATTTGTTGGTTTTTATAATTTTAAATTACATTTTTAATTTTTATAATTTATCATTTTTGTCAATTTAATTTTAATTGGATCAATTTTATTATTGAATCTTTAATTTTTCCCATTTAAAATTGAACTAAATTAAGGAGCAAAATAGACCATTTACACTCGTAAAATAATTGAAAATTTGACGTTCAATTTGAAATAATTTATTTGGTTTTAAATGAATAATTTTGCTATTGATTTTGTCCAACTTGAAAGTTTTTTTTTTAGAATATACTATTTTAGTAATTTTTTTACTTTTTACGAAAATATGTGTAAAAAAATAAAGAGGTGATATGACCAAAAAATATATGTATAAAAAGACAATAATATTTTAAGCTGGTAGCTGTTATAGATTAGATAAAATTTAAATAACATGAAAAATTAAAAGTTAGACTTTTCTGAAGTTTGTTCGTGCCCATGAGCCCACTATATGTCCCACTTGATGATTCAAACAGTTTATTTTGTAAGCTCTCTATGTATCATTTATGAAAAAAAATTAAGTTGATCTGATAATTATAACTTCTTTTATTTTGTCACACTTGTCACAAAAAAATGAATCACAAATGTATTTTTGAAAATAGATAAAATAAAATAAAAATTCCAAACAAACGCAATAAAATGAAAAGGTTACAAATCGACTTAATTTTTTTCATAGATAATACATATTAAGGACCTTATAAAATGAATGGTTCGAATTATTAAAATTAGATTAGTGATGGGTCCTACAGGCATGGATAATTCTCTTAAGTTCAAATTTAAACTTAAGAGAAGTTTAACCATGAACTTTGTTTGATTTTGGAGTTTTTAAAAATAGTATTCCCAGTTTTTTATTCATATGCTTTTGTTTTTAGTGAATTTTTAAAAATATTTTAATAATTTTTTAGATCTACTTAATTTAGATATGCTTAAAACTATAAATTTTGTGAAAAAATATTTAAAAAATTCATGAAATAAAAAAAATAAAAAAATTGAATATATTTTTGTATTTATTGAACTTTTTTTAAAAAAACTCTCATATTTTACTTTTTAAATATGTTTTGATTATGTAAAAATATTTTAAAATTTTCGTAAAATTAACAAAATAAGAAAAATATAAAAACTCAGGAATTAAAAAAAGGATTTGGCTCTTCTCCTATCTGCTATCGGATTGGAGAGTATTGTAGGGCCATGGTGGGCTCTGATTCGAGCCCATCTTGATAATTCAAACAACTCAATGTCTAGAGATTGTCGAATATATCATCATTGTAAAAAATGGCATTGATCATATCACATTTATATCATAATTTATTTTTAAAATCATACTTGTTATTGGCAGAATTGTGATTTTATGAAATGTCTGTCGATATTCAATCAATGTGATTTTTTGTAAAAATAATACATTTGACGTGCTCTACACATTAAACAATTTAAATTATCGAGATGGTCCAGATCAAAACTCACTGCAGCCCAACAACACTCATCAATCTAACAAACTAGAGATAAACTACATCCTTAAAAAAATGGGCAAATTACCAAAAAGTCTTTTTGAAAAACATGTAGCCTATTTAGTCCCATAACCTTTTGTTTATATTTAAAAGTCCTATAACGTTTTTCCTCTTGTCTGCCTCTTTTGCTCTTTGTGATTTCCAGCAATCGTCGACGGGCAACCACATCTTACTTCTTCTCTTTCTCTTTCTGATATATAGTCACTGGCAATCGACGACTATCATCAATTGGGGTTCACGGGCAATCACCGACCGTCAACTCCTTACTTCACCCTCACCGACGGTAAAGAAGATATGTTTTCGACAAAGAAGATGAGTAGATATACTTAGATTTGATGTAGATTTACATTAGATCCGGCTAGATCTAAACAAAAAAAATAGTTGCTGGAATGCAATCCGCTCTCTATATCTGCCTCTCTCCTTCGATCTCTTAATTTTTTTTACATTTTCTCTGCTATATACTTCTCTTTTTCTGTTTTAATGAAGAAATTTTTCAAGTTCTGAGCAGGTTGTTTTCAAGTTTTAATTATAGGCGGTGAAAACCGTAAAATTTTATAGTTTCAATTTTTTTTGGTACTGAAATAAATCATGGTTTAAAATTGTAAAATTTTACAGTTTCATAACATTCTTTAGATTTGTAAAGTTTTGCAGTTTCATAGCATGTTTTTCAGTTTGATTAATAAGGATAAATGTTTAATAGATTTTGCTTTGAAATTGTACAATTTCAGAGCTTGCTTTTCAGTTTGATCAATATTGGAGATTATTTATTTAAACCTTACAAAAATTGAAAAATAACAAAAGTTTTTTCCCATTGTTGCTGTTTTTTATCGTTACATTTTTTTTCTTTTAGTTTATCAATATTCAGCACATTTTGCTATGTTATTTAGCTCTAATTTATCCATTTATTTATTTTTTTCTGGCGCTATTTTGGACATTTCGGTGAGTCCCCAATGATATTCTTAATGTCTAATGAATGTTTTGGACATTCCAACAACTTCCATTGACCTTCATAACACTTCAGTAAACTTCCGATGATACTCCGGCGACTTCCTAGTAATGTTGAATATAGCGATTCCGGTTTTGACCCGACCTTCATTGTGTTCCGAACTCGGGTCCCGTGGTTGTATATTGTATCCATGTTTTGTTTTCCTCCTTTAACTCTTTGAATTTGAGTTTTGGAACATGTTGGGTGAGTTTGGAATAAGTTGGTTGTTAGTTGGTCTGGATTGTTGTTACCCAGATTTTGGCTTCTTGCGCTCGAGCAAGGCTTCCTGCGCTTGAGCGAGCCTTGTGTAATTTGTTTCTTCACTCGAGCGAGTTTTGAGGGTTCTCAGGTTTACTTCCCAGACGCAGCATTTCTGGAAAGATGAAGTTATTTGCTCGAGTGAGGCTTCTTGCACTCGAGCGAGGGTGTGCGTCTGTAAAATACCTGAAGGTATGTATTCTACGCTCGAGCAACACTTCTTGCGCTCGAGCAAGGTCACTTGTTGTGTTTGGTCGCTCGAGCGACCACTCCTTCGCTCAAGTGAGGATCGCCCATATCAATTCGTAGTAGAGTATTTTTGTACCACTTTTTTGTATCACTTTTCACTCAAAACCCTAATTCGGCACTCTCTCGCTCCAAATACTTCAAGATCCAAGCATCTCTTAACCCTAGTCCCTTTATTAAAGAGTTAGAGCATCTTGTGAGCTTCCTTTTGATCCGAACAGAACCGAATTTGGAGCATTTTTGAAGTTCTTCATCATCTCCTTTGAGCTTCTACTCTTGAGGTAGGGATATTCTACACTTTGTTATGATTTTTAACCTAAATATTTGTTGTTATGAATAAATGACGAGATTTGGGAGTGATTTGGGTAAACTAGGGTTTGAGCTCAAATTAAAAGAGGGTTTTTCTATGTTGGGCTCCGTAAATGAATATGGGGTATTGAATATGAGGTCACCTTTGGTTAAAATGGTGAAATTTGGCCTTGGGTTAATATTTGAAAAAGGGAGAAATTTGCCCTAATTTGAGTTAAATAAATTATTTTATTTAAATAATGAAATTGATATGAGAAATATGAAATTGGAAGGGTGTATGAATGAATGGTGTAGTCGGATTTGTTAAATCACTCACCTATGGAAATTTGATAAATTATTTGTTTAAAAGATTGTATATCTGTTTTGGGCTATTGGTGGAGGATAGCTATGATTGTTGTAGAAACCGTATGAAGACTAGATAAATTGAAACTGGTCATTTGAATTATGTCATTGAATATGACGGTGTGATTAAACCATTGAATATGTAATTTGGATAGTCATTGTTTATGACAACGCTTTTAAATACATTGTATATGTACCTTTGTTTGGAAGGAGATAGATGATGTACTCCATTGTTTGGGAGGAGATAGGGGATGGACTCCATTTTAAATTAAGTTGGCCGGAGTGTCCAGGGTGAAAATCCCGAAACCTTACATGTGTATATTTGGGTGCCAATTCCCTCGGACGAGAATCCGTAAAATGGCAAGAAGTTTGAAATGTTTGAATAATGAATGTTATGGAAATGTGAATGAATGAGTTGTAGTCTCATTTGGGATTGTTTAGATGATAAGGAGCTATATCTATACATTGATTTAAAATGAATGAATGGAAATTGATTTAGTTGTTGTTATCAAAATTGAATGGTAATGGAGAGAATGTAAGTTGGCCTTGAGTGTTGGACTTTTATCTGACATGTATATCGTAGTTACATCTCATATATTGTGTTAGTTTATCTCTATTGGGTTTTGACTCACCCTACTTGGAAAATCATTTTTAGGTACAGGCGACATGCCTCTTCCAATGGCGTAGCTTGGGAGGACCTAGGAGTTGGAGGTTTTGTTTTGTTATTTTTGTGTTTAAATGTTAATTCAAGTCAATGGCTTTATATGTATAGAGCTTAGGACTCTTTGGTTGTAACAAAGTGATATCTTGAGAAAATGTAAATCCGTAGGGCGTTTATTTTGTTGTAATCAATTAGTATTATATGTTGTAGTTTCAAAATGAATATTTATGAAAGTATAATGTATGTAATACCTCTTGTAATATAAACTCTGATAAATGAAAGTATCACATCTTCTATTATGTTTATGGATCTCTTGGGTTGAATTATTCACTTTATTGAACATCCTGGTAAGTCTCTTATGACCGTCTAACGGAAGCCCGACGGTAGTGGGATGTAATAGCGTTTGTAAATATTAAAAAAAAAAGAAAAAAAAAGATTTTTTGATAACAATTAAAAATATATTGAATTAATTGGTACAAGTGTTTTGTTTCAGGACTAGATGTGTTTTGAATTTTATATATGAGATTTATTGGTAAGTTTTCTAAAAAAATCAGATCACTCAAAAGCAAACAAATGCAACTAAAATTCCATAGCAAAGGTATAATTTCTGCGCCTTTAACGAAGAAATGATAAATAAAATAAAATAAAATAAAATAAATTCCATTCAAACGAAGAAATGATAATTTTTTATTTTTTTTTCGATTCAAACGAAGAAATGATAAATTATCACAGTGACAGAGACACAAACGTAATAACGATATCATAATCATAAGAAAGAGAACAAGCGAACCGTTTAAAGTGGGGAATTGCTGTCAAGAATAGTCTTCCCATTCAAGTAAAGTTGAAACAAAAGAGGTTGTTGGCCCAAACCCATCCTTTGATTGAGAAAAGCAGCCAACTTCCCCCCATCATCAACCCCCTAAACCAAAATTATTTATAAAAATTACAAAAAGGTGAAAAAGTAGGAAGAAAAGTAAAACCTTGAACCATATTCAAAGTTCTAAAGAAAGAAGGCAAAAGCAAAGGGTGAAACACAAACTCTGAAAAGCTCTATGAAGGGAAGAACTAGCATGTTGTGGGTTGGGAAAGGAAAGAGAGGTTAGAGAAAGAGAAGGAAAAAAATAAAAAAAAACAATTCTAGAGAGAGAGGGAGAGAGGGAGGGAGCTTTGTTCATCTCTCTTCTGCTGCTTGGTGCAGCTTTCTGAAAGGTTTTTGCAAGGTTGGAAAAACTTGTTTAGTTAATATACTATTTTCTTATTATTATTATTAGTGTCAATTACACATCAGTTAATTTTTGGGCCATGTGTTCTGATTGTGTTATTTATTGAGATTGACTTTAAGGTTAGGCCTTTTCTAAGATTGGTGTGTTTTTCCCTTTTGTGGGTACTGATCTTCTTGTTGGGTTAATTCTCCAATTAAATTCCTTGTTACTTTGTCTTTATCTGTTCTGTTCTTCAGTGGTAGATGTTCTTGAATTTTCCCTTTTGTAGTTCATCTGTGTTGTATATCTATAATATATATAAGTGTTGACATATATTTGTATATGTTTGTCTTTACATATATGTATCAGGTTTTTGATACCATATTCTGAATCTGAGTAAACAAAATTTGAATCTTTTCCTACTTTATAGTTGATTCTGTTATGGGAAAGAATGCAGTGTATTTGGGTTATTTATTGGAATTTCAATCCCAAATGAAAGGCCCACAGTTTTGAATCAATCAGATTATGTGTTTTATGTATGAACAAATTCATTTTCTCTATTCAAGGAATTTTTTTTTTTTTTTTTTTTTTTTTTTGATTTGGACAGAAATTTTCTTGTCCCTGATTAACCAAGTCATCTGCAGCCCAAACTCTCTCTCTCTCTCTCTCTCTCTCTCTCTCAAAGTGTTTGTCTCATTATCTGTCTTATATATCTGTTGTTCACAGTGTAAATGAGACCAAGAAGATAATAAGTGCCAACAAATACATTGCTGCAATATAGAAAAAGTGTTAAAGAATATATACAACTCATGGATCATACATTAATGAGACAGTTTTTACTGTACTATTGAGGTATTCAACCTTTGCGTGCACAAATCACTTATACAACACAGGAAAACACAGGCAACTGATTTCATTTCTAACCGACATAGAGAAAAAACAAAGAATTGCAAGAAGGGGGTTTGATGAAAGCAAATAACTTAACCATTTTTGTGTTTAGATTAGACTGATACCTCATAGATAGATTTTGCTGCTAGGCCATATGCACTAACTGTGATTTTCATATAAGATTGTAAAAAAATGATATTTGTCATCAGATGAATTTCACTGTTTTTCCGCCTCCTCTGTGGATCCATGATGGATGTGAAAAAAAAATGGTAAAATTCATCTGCTGATACAATGCAACCCTCAATATTATGTATTATTTTGGATCATTTGAAGTGAATTCGTACACGTACCTAAAACACTAATTCGCTCTTTAATTTGTTTATCTTGTTTTAGGGACGAACAGTGATGCTAGAAACATGGGCAAGAAAGGGAGTTGGTTTGCAGCAATCAAGAGGGTTTTCGTACCTAATTCCAAAGATAAGGTGGTGAATGTAAGTGGATACCATAAAAGTCATATTACAATGCCGTAAAAATGTTTCTTTATGGTTTATTTCTTATTTATTTATTTATTACCCATGGAAAAGGGAACTTCAAATTTCCAGTATCGCTTATGTTATCTTTTCCAGAAAAGCTGATAAAATGGTGGACTTGCTTGAGGCTTTTGGCCTAGAACATCATTGAGCAAGCTCAATTGTGATGCTTTTTTTATTTTTATTTTTTATAATTCAATCAGAACAAGGTGTCTGATAATTAGTTACAATTGTATTGCTTGTTGGATTCAAATTTGTGACCATCATGCCCAACAGATGAAAGTTAGATAGCATAGCAACCCATCTTTTGTAATCTTGCTTTGTTCAAAATTTGGACAGCACGACAACTTGAGTATTATTTAGGAGTTCGGATGTACTTCTATTGATCAAGAAAGCAAAACTCATGGCAAACAAATCAAACTACTTGATCTCAACTTAAATTTGACTTGCTAAATTATCATTCGAGATTGTCTCATTATGTGAACAAGCCAAACATGAAACAATTTTTGTAACTAGTCAATTTTATAAGTTTTTGCTCGATAAGCTTATATACATTTTTGGATTGTATAAAAAACTAAGGTACTTGAGCTTGACTTGTGATGGTCACCTTTGAGATCGGCTCGAAAGATGAACAAGCCAAGTTTTAACAAATTTCAAAGCTCATCAAGTTTTGGAGCTAAGCTTTTAAACAAGCCACTAATTGGATTGGCTCATTTACAACCCTATTAGCAGATTTTGCAGCCAGAAAAGCATACAAACAATTTCCTGAATACATTTTCAGCTGATATCATGGGTTCCTTTTAATCAGGTCCTATTATTGTAGGGATCGGATAAAAAGAGTAGTACTAAGGAAAAGAAGGGGAAAGGAATATTGAGGGATGGAGAGACCAAATCATTCATTCCCCTCTTCAGGGAGCCAAGCAGTATCGAGAAAATATTGGGTGAAGCAGACCAACAAATATATGTCACTAATGCCCCCACTCCAGCTGCTGACCAACCAGAAACACCACCTTTGGTTCTCGACAGTGCTGCTTCTCCACGAGCCACTTCTCCCACTGCTACTTCTCCACGAGCAACTTCTTCCACTGCTGCTTCTCTACGAGCCACGTCTTCTTCTCCCGCTGCTGCTTCTGCACGAGCCACTTCTTCCCCCACTGCTGTTTCTGCACCAGCCACTTCTTCTCCCACTGCTGCTTCTGCACCAGCCACTTCTTCCCCCACTGCTGTTTCTGCACCAGCCACTTCTTCTCCCACTGCTGCTTCTCCACAAGCCACCTCTCCCAGTGCTTCTTCAAGAGCTGTTCATCATTGTAAGGAAGTTACCTACCGGCCAGAACCAACTCTCAAATACCAGCATCTTTCAGCCATCAGGATCCAAACAGCCTATCGAGGTTACATGGTAAGACTCTAATTTTCCTTTGTTTGTTGGAAATTTTATCTTATTGGATTTTAATGCATTTAAAATGGATAGAATTGAAAAATGTAACGAGAAAAATAATCGAGAAAGATCCAACTTGACTCAATTTGATGAAGTGATCATGGATTCATTGGGAGACATCAATGAAAAATTACCTTGTTTATGTGATTGCCCAATGCAATGATACAATGACTTCAGCCATCCAATCTATGTACTGTGACTGTTCATTCAGTTTTAAGGGTCTCAAATGAATGTCAAGATTGAACTGATATGGTTAAACAGAACCTATGTTAGATGGACTCGGGTACGGGTGCCGGGTGCGGGAATGTATCTAGAGATCAGACTCGTCAAATCATAAATTTAAGGGTACGCAGACTCGGTAAAAAAATATCATATTTTTATATTTTTAATCAAATATGTGAGATAAAATGGTGCTATATGTAACTTACAGTGTCAAAAAGACATTCCTAGCAATTATACAATAATATGTACATATAATAATATTGTTATATACAATTATATAAGAAGTGTCCGTTGAAAAGTATCCGACACATATCCCATACCCTTGTCCGAGTGTCGGGTGTTTGATACGGATACTTGATTTATTTTGAAGAGTTCGTGTAACACAGAACAGAACAACGAAGATGGCTAATGAATGAACCAAATTAGGCCATAAATTCTGTTCCTAACCCTTTCCAAAGAATTTTTTGACCAAATGTGAAATTTAAGACCAAGTAAAGAGAAAGCCATCTGAGACTGGCACAAGATTATTTTTGTCTTTAGGCCCTAATTGTGGATTACTGTTTATTTTATTTGTGTTTTATGGCTCTTTGTATTGGACACTCATGGAAATTGACATTTTGAGATTTCCATTATACAGGCAAGGAGGAGCTTTACAGCTTTGAGGGGTCTAGTGAGGCTTCAAGGGGCAGTGAGAGGCCAGAACGTGGAGCGACAGACGATCAATGCCATGAAAATGATGCAACTCTTAGTGCGAGTTCAAACTCAAATTCAGTCACGCAGGACCCAGATGCTAGAAAACCAGGCTATCCAACGCCGCCAAGCTTACAAGAATGACAAGGACTTGGACAGTAGCTCGGGCAAATGGACTGCAACCCAGGTAGTAAAATTTCACTCTGGTTCCTTTTGTAGTGATTGCATTCCTACTTATTTTAGGTGGTCATCTTGAAGTAAAACCCGTAAATGCAACTCATTGACCTCCAATATTGTCCCCTCACGGGACTTTTTTGATTGATGTGTATAACATTGGTTGGGTGTTGGCATCAAATTTACAACAAATCTAGTGGGCCTACTGGTTATGGGTTCGAGTTGGTCTAATATGATGAATGGATTCTTGCTAGACTAAAAAATGTGACCACTCCAATGTTTTCAAGAATTCCATTTGTGTATGTGTACAAACTTTTAAAAATTATTGTATCTTTTGTAAGGGTGATTATTCAATACTCCCGGAGTATGGACACGTGGTGTTTCATAAGGTTTTGATTGGTGGAGAGACACAAGGGCCTACGATTTATGTTGGAAATGAGGGGACAACATGGGGCTAACTAATTGGTGATTGGTTTGAAGTATGGACACGTGGTGCTCCGAGAGTATTGAATAATTTTCCCTTTTGTAATGATCCCCCAAGTTAAATCTGGTATCCGGAAATATTTTGGAAAGCTCACTCGGGTTGCCCTTCAAAATATAATGTCTCAAGTTACAGCTTCCAAAAATTTAATCTAACCTCTTGTTTAAAAGCCATAAGTCACCTAATATTTAAAAAAGCCTTCTGACAAACAAAAAATAGAGTATGTTTTTTATTATTATTGTTTTGAAACGTATAGTCTACTTACTTTCTAAAAAAAAAAACTTAGTCCACCTGATTGATGTGAAATCATATTTAAATAAATAAATAAAAACTTTGCTTAAAAATAGTTAAATTTTACAATATAAAAATGTTAAATTTTGTTAGAGAAAAGAGATCGGTGTTTTATGTGGATTTCTATAATTTTTTAATTAAACTATTTTTGAAGCTTTATAAGCCTAAAATATTGCTAATATTCAAATAATTACATAAGTTTATGAGAAGTGAGTAACGTATCTAAATTGACATTAGAGTCTTATAATTTTTTATTAGGCTAATGACGTATATTGAGTAATACACTAATAATTATTTAATTTGTTAAAACTTGACCTGAAACCTGTTACGGCAAATAGATGATTTTCCACAAGTAAATAAATTAATGGAAATAAAAACTAATGTGGAAAAATTAAATCAAAGGCACAAGAATTTTTACGTAGTTCCTTCAATGTGAGGTACGTTCATGGATCGAAATCCAATTCCACTATAAACCAAAGTTTCCAAACGATTACAAATGAGACACGAATGGTCTCACAAACCACCTTTAGGTGAATTCTAAATAATCACAAATAAACAAGAGGAAATACCTCACCATATAGATGAACACAAGTTTTCGAAATAGAGTTGTAAAAAACCCAAAATAATAACTTAAATCAATCCACATGCTGCCGCTAAATCCAAATAATCAACCACAGCACTGTATGAACACAACACCCAAATTAATTCAACCCATCGAATGGATCATCAATCTTATAGCTGCTGCAACATATTTGGAAGAACAAAAACAATATATATAAATATAGTGTTGATTCTTGGGCTTTTTATGAAAATCCTAGCTGCTACCAAACAGATTATTAAACACCCATTGGGCCTCCAAAAGTCAAATATAATATATTGAAAATATATTATAACCAACACCAAACCAAATTAAATATTTTTAATAAACCAATTGGGTCCTATACGCCATTGAGGAGGCATACCCAACAATTCTTTTCCTACCGTCTTAGGTGGAGACATCAATCATACCTGCCAAAGTTTGACACTTCAAATGTTTGTCCCTCGACAAAGTCATAGTCAATATATCTGAAATATTATCATCCGTGTGAACCTTTTCGAGTTGTAACAATTTTGAATCTAGCACATCACGAATCCAATGGTATCTCACATCAATGTGTTTCGATCTCGAATGAAAAGTGAAATTTTTACTCAAATGAATAGCACTTTGACTATTACAATAAAGCAAGTACCTTTTTTGCTTCAAACCTAACTCTTGCAAAAATTTCTTCAACCATAACTCTTCTTTGCAAGCTATCGTAATGGCAATAAATTCAGTTTCGGTAGTTGAGAGAGTAACACATTTTTGTAATTTAGATTGCCATTCCACAGCTCTCCTACAAATGTCATCACATATCCCGAAGTAGATTTCCTACAATCAACATCACCGGCCATGTCAGAATCGGTGAACCCACATCAAGCATCGACTTACCATTCCAAAGCACAAATGTACTTTCGAAGTCCCTTGAATATACTTTAGAATCCATTTTATCGCTACCGAATGTTCTTTACCTGGATTAGAGAGAAACCGACTCACCACACCAACAACGTGAGCAATATCTGGCCTTGTACAAATCATAGCGTACATCAGGGAACCAACCGTTGAAGCATAAGGAATTTTTAGCATTTCTTTCTTGTCTTTCTCATTTGTAGGACATTGATTTGAACTAAGCTTGAAGTGACCTGCAAGTGGACAACCAACCGACTTTGCTTTATCCATGTTGAACCTCTCAAGAACCTTCTTAATGTAGCTTTCTTGAGACAACCAGATCTGTCCCTTCTTTCGATCACGAACAATTTTCATACCAAGTATTTAGGGGTTGTTTGGGATGAGCTAAATAAGTGCACTTTTTATCTTTTTACGAAAAGATGTGCAGAAAAGTAAAGAGGTGATGTGATGGAAAAAAGATAAAAAGATGGATTATTTTAGAGTTGCCAAACTTGGCCTTACTTTATCGGCCCCAAATCTTTCATAGTAAAAGACTTGCTCAACTCTAACTTCAATTTGTTAATCATGATAGAATCTTGACCCACAATTAACATGTCATCAACATAAAGCAAAAGAATAATATTTTGCCATCTGAAATTTTTTTCACAAACACACAATGGTCTGAAGTGGTTTTAGTAAAATCATTATTCATCATGAAAGAGTCAAAATTTTTTGTACCATTGCTGCGGGGCTTGCTTGAGACCATACAAATTTTTCTTCAAGTTGCAAACAAATTTCTCTTTCCTTTTTTCCACAAAACCCTCCGGTTGCTCCATGTAAATGTCTTCTTCAAGATCACCATGAAGAAATGCGGTCTTCACATCAAGTTGCTCTACTTCAGGGTTCATACTTGCGGCTATGCCAAGTACAACTTGTGTTACATGGACTCGCCGGTTTAGGACAGAGTACCCGTGTCGACACGACACGACACGACACGACACGGGTGTGGGTGTGAGATATGTGTTGGATTTGACATGGTTTTCTCGGACACGGCTAACATGAGAGGAAAAAGAAGAAGGGTTGTTGAGAGAGAGAGAGAGAGAGACAGAGAGAGAGAGAGAGAGAAAGAAAGAAAGAGGGGTTGAAACTCACCTTTACGAAGCAAGTTAAGTCGCGAAGCAAGATCAAAGTGCGAACCCTAGTTGCGAACTAGACCGAATCGAAGGAGATCTGAAAACCAACATCTCAAAGTCGATTCCACCCTAGGGCTTCAATTCCCCTTTGGTCTTTCTCTCTCTTCTTCTTTGAATCTGACTTCTCTTCCTCTCCGTTCTATTTCTCTGCTTTCTAGTTGTAAATGATATTAATATAATAATGTATAATAGTATTCATATTATATAATATTCACTCAAAAAAATATTGTATAATATAATATATTATAAATATTATAATTTTATGTCTAAAATAAAAAAAATTTATTTTATCATATATAATATAATTTATTTTATATCTAAAATAATTTTTATTTATTATTTATATTTTATTTGTTATTTTTTTAACAAAATTTGTTATTCCTTAACTTTTTTTAACTCATCTTCATATAATAAATATATTTTAAAAAATAACTATTATCCAAATTTGGATCTATATCCACGTATCCCCAATTTTTAATTTTGAAATGTCCGACCCTTAGATACGCACCCACACTCGACACCTGCACCCGAGTCCGTGTAACATAGAGTACAACCCGAATAAAAGACATCTTCACAACTAGCGACAAAATTTCATCAAATTCACACATTTCTTTTGTCCAAAGCCTTTTATAACAAGACATGCCTTTCAAACCGAATAGAACCTCTTTCTTGAACAAAACTTGCAGCCCTTTTTCACTCATGTGCCCAAGCCGCTTGTGTCACAATTCGGTAAAAGTATAATTCTTCAAATGCATTGATAACACCTTTACAAATTTTTTCTTGCATCGAATAAAGTGTGTGAGTTTAACCACCACCAAAGATCCCTTTGTAAGCTTCCATTTTCCATCAACAAATAGCCTTCATCATCTAGCTTCCCCGGTAGAGATCAAATTAAGGCGAATGTCTGGAATATGCCTCGCATCTTTAAGAAACAACTTGCAACCCAAATTTGTTTCCACGCAAATATCATCTATGCTAACAATTTTGGACAAACCTTCATTACCTATTCGAACACACCCATTATCTTCTTTGGTGTAGGTAGTGAAGAAATCAACTCAAGAAGTCATATGAAAAGAAGCACCGGAATCAATCTCACCCAATTGCTCTCTTGGCCCACAAAATTAACACAATCATCTTCACAAACAACCATGAGATCACCATCGGTAATAACCACCGTTGTGTCTTCTTACTTCTTATCCACACTTTTGTCACGCATTTTCTCTTTGTTCTTGAGCTTTCGGCGTTCCCGCTTCATTTGCCATTTCTCATGGCAATAATGACACTCAATGTCTTTCTTTGAAAAAGATTCATCTCTTGATTTGTCACGGCTTTGATCATGGCCATGAGGAGTCTTACTCGTCCCCCTTGTTTTGTTTCAGTCTCTCACAACAAATGCTTCCGAATGAGAAGAACCTGCTGATTTTCTTCTAGTTTCTTCATTCAACAAGCTACTAGTGACTTGGCTCATTGTGACAACTCCATCAGGCGCCGAATTACTAACCGTCACAACCAAAGTCTCTCAACCTTCAGGCAAAGAACTAAGTAGCATCAAAGCCTGCAACTCATCATCAAAAATAATTTTCATAGAAGCAAGTTAGTTAACAATATTCTTATTTCATTCAAATGTTCCGGAATAAGGCTGCCATCTTTTTATATTTTAAATTAACCAACTTTCGAAACAGAAAGGCTTTATTTGTGATTGATTTTCTATCATAAAAACCTAATTTTTTTTATAAATCATGTGCCGAAATTTCAGTAGCAATATGATGAAACACACTGTCATCAATCCATTGATGGAAAATACCAACAGGTTTTCGATTAAGCCTCTTCCATTCATCATCTTTCATACCATCGGATTTGCCACTATCACCCTCAATAGGCCCATACAAATCTTTACAAAATAATAAGTCCTCCATTTTAGTTTTTCAAGTTATCCAATTGTTTCCATTGAAGCTAGACATACGACCCACATTTCCCTCCATTGATTACGCAAATAAATAAACCCAAATAAACCGGATGCTCTGATACTAGTTAATTGTTAGGGAAAATAGATGATTTCCTACAAGTAAATCAATCAATGGAAAAACTAATGCAGAAAAATTAAATCAACAACGACATAAGAATTTTTACGTGGTTCCCTCAATGTCATCCACGGGATCGAAATCTGATTCTACTATCAATCAAAAGTTTCCAAACGATTATAAATGAGACACGAATGGTCTCACAAACCACCTTTAGGTGAATTCCAAATAATTACAAATAAACAAGAGGAAAGACCTCACCAAATAGATGAACAAAAGTTTTCGAAACAAAGTTGTAGAAGACCCAAAATAATAACCCAAATCAATCCACACGCTACTGCTAAATCCAAATAATCAACCACAACATTGCATGAACACATCACCCAAATTAATTCAACCCACCAAATTAATTTTTCAAGCACCCACCGAATGGATCATCAATCTTGTAGCTACTGCAACATATTTGGAAGAACAAAAACAATATATATAAATATAGTGTTGATTCTTGGGCTTTTTATGAAAACCCTAACTGCCACCAAACAGATTATTAAACACTCATTGAGCCTCCAAAAGTCAGATATAATATATTAAAAATATATTATAATCAACACCAAACCAAATTAAATATTTTTAATAAACCAATTGGATCTCATACTCCACTAAGGAGGAATACCTAACAAAACCCCGCATCAATCTAACAAAATTTGCCTCTGACCCGACTCGACCCAATTGGCTATGACCTTGTGAATATGCCACGTACATGGATTAGATTAATCTCATCTTAAGAAGCATGGTCACGGACATGCCGACATATAAATTTTCAAAATTTGTAGGAGATGACACGTGAAGGACACGTGCAAATATGAATATTTAAGTCAAATATAATAATTTTGATAGTCCAAAGGAGGAGAATATGTATTAATTTACATTATTTGTGTTTTATTATTGGATTCCAAGTTATTTTATATAAACTTGTAATGTGCTTTATGTGTGTCTAAGTGTTAGGAAGTGTCCAACGAGTGTCGTGTCGGTGTTGGACACGACACGTTACCTTCTTAGAAGTGTCTGTGCTTCTTAGATTTCATCCCTTGATATTAATTTGATGATAATTATGTACAGATTCTTATGCAAATTATGGTGCGTCCCTTCCACATACTGCTTATTTTTTGTTCGGCTCCACTGAAAATCGACACTAGGAACTTGAAGTAACCATGTTGTTTGTTGGACTCTTATGTTTATTTTATTAGATGGAAGGCACTAAAGACAAACTCCAAACTAATCAAAAGGATCATTTAATGGTTTGAGAGTCGAGCAGAAATAATCTAAATCAGAACACTGCTATTAGAATTTACTGTCAATTTGATCTAGTAAGCTAATTAAGTGCGACAGTTATTAATTAAATGGGAGTGTTGTTGTTGTTGGTACAGTCTGAGGCAGGTCTCCAGGAGGAATGGGATGATAGCTTGCTGACAAAAGAGGAAATAGAGGCAAGGATGCATAGAAAAATGGAAGCAATCATCAAGAGAGAAAGAGTAATGGCTTATGCACATGCACACCAGGTAACCATAGTCTGGATTTTTTTGCCCAGAACATCTTTGATTCGATCATGTGGCAACCCATTTGGTGTTTGGTTTGGCCCATTTTTAGGCAATTTTTTTCGTCATGGAACTGGATTCATTCGATGCAAACATCTTGTTTTGGCTTCACATATTCCCAAGTTGATTTTTTTGATTGGTTTTTTTGCCTCTTTTCTTTCTTTTTCCCCCTTCCCTAACAGATCGCAATTCGATTTTCCACTGTTCTATCCTACACTTCCCCTTTTCCACACTATTTTTCCACTCGTTTAAGGATATATTTGGCTCATTGGATTGAAAATGGAAAGAAATGAAATGCTCATTCCTTAGTCTCCTTATGGAATGACCATTCACTTAGCATGGTGAATGATGATTCAATTTGAAATGTGATTTTCATCATTTTTTAGTGAACCAAATGTATGAATAGACATTCTAACAGAATGATCATTCTAATGAACCAAATACTACCTTAGGATCTATGACTGTAGTCGCATTAGAAATCTTAAATTTCATCCTAAAATTGCCATCAATTTTGAATAATGTCTAGTATGAAGTAGTGTTTTATCCAACTTGCATCTTCTGCTTGAAAGGTAACAGCATCCCATGTCTCACAAGCTTATGCACCTTCTAAATAAATTTAATTCTCAACATCATATATATTTGTGTAGTCCACGATAAATGAGATCCAAAAAAGAAAACAAAAAATAGGCAAGTTAATTTGGCATGGAATGAAATCCACTGATACAAGCTTCCACACACAAAGATGCTAGCCCAGTAGTTCTAGTTTTATAGGAAATTCTTTTTCTTTTGGATAAGGTGCAGGCAAAGAAAAATTATGCAAACACATACAAATTTCTTGTCGCCACTGCATCGATCCCAAATAACTGAATGGTCTAAGTAACGCATTCTAGTTTCATTGATTATTTTTAGTTTTTCCCATGTATTCTCATTTTGAAATCTATGTGCAATAACCAGTTACTGAAAGGTAATCCCAAATCAGCTCCAACATGGGCAATGGACATCCGATCTGGTGGGTTTCCCTGGTGGTGGAACTGGTTGGAACGTCATCATCTACCTCCTGCAAATCCTAGTAATACCCAAACCACGAAGAGCTTTCTTCCAACACCTCCTAGGCCAACATTAATGTCAGAGACAAAACCAAGCCCACAACCTGCTACAAGCAACTACAAGCAAGATAATATTACTAGTGGGTTGGACCATCTGGAATTGCTCACACCAACGTCAACAAGATCAGCAGTTCCAGCGAAAAAATATTTGAAACCAAGAAGTAGTGTTGCTGCTGATTCTGCTTCTGATGTGCCACTAAGGGACGACGACAGCCTCATGAGCTGCCCTCCATTTTCTGTTCCAAACTACATGACACCGACAGTTTCAGCTAAAGCTAAAGTGAGAACAAATAGCAACCCAAACAGGTTTCCAGGGACTCTGAGTGGTGATTCCAAGTCGAAGAGGAGGTTTTCATTCCCTCTCACACCCAACATTGGCTCTTTCAAGTGGAACAAAGGCTCTACCAAGGATTCAACTTCACAAAGGGTGTCGGAAAAAGACCAGTCTTTGCAATCTGTAGGGGATTTAAGCATTGATTCAACTGTTTCTATGCCTGCTGCTGTTGGGAGGAAACCATTTAACCGATTTGTGTGATTGGATTTTTTTTTTCTTTTCATTTCACATTTTTTTAACCTTGTTTTTTGACTATTGGGTATTTTTTTTCCCCTTTATCTCCCTCTCTCTCTCTCTCTCTCTCCATATTTTTAATATTGAGTGTGGTGATATAATGAGTTACAAAATAGTGATGTATAATAATAACAAAGAGTAGGAAATGATGGTTTGAATGGAAGATGAATTTTGGGCTTTTGAAAAATGTAGTGTTCACATTTATTCTGTTTGAATTACTACTACTCTTGTGGATGCTTGAAAGTGAAAGTGAAAAATGTAGTGTGCACGTTTATTCTGTTTGAATTACTACTACTCTTGTGGATGTTTGAATTACTACTATTCTTTGAAAGTGAAACAATCGTACCAATATATCAAAAAATTGCATGTTTCTATTTTTTATTTTTATTTTCCTTGTTCTTGTTTTAGGTTCTGTTTATTTTGACGCAAAATGTTTTTTTTTAAAAATATTTTATTTATTTTTCGTTGTTTGGTTAATCAAAAAGTAAGTAAAATATTTAAAAAAAAAAAAATATTTTTGTGTCATTTTTCTAAAAATGATTTACTTTTAAAAATTTCACAAGTCAATTTTTACAAAGTCAACTTCCACTCACTACATTCTCAACACATTTAACCTTTTTAAATAGGCTCCGTTTGTTTTGATGTATTTTACTCATTTTTCGTTGTTTGCTTAACAAAAAATAAGTAAAATGTTTTTTTTAAGGAAAATATCTTTGTATCATTTTTCAAAAATGACTTACCTTTAAAGATTCCGCAAGCCAATTTTTACAAAGTTGACTCCCTCACTATTTTTGTAACATATTTAGCCTTTTCAAATAAGTATCTTATCTCACTAAAAAATCATAAGTGACATTTTATTGAATCAAAATCTCTTTTAGACAATAAAATATTTTTGTTTCAAATGTCAATCAAATGCCAAAAAGCAAAAACAAAAATAAATTTTTTTTGTGTAAAATCAATTTACAAGAAAAATATTTTTTTGTGTAAAATATTTTGCATCGAAACAAATGGAGCCTAAGTATTTTACACAAAGATATTATTTTGTATAAAAATATTTTACATCGAAACAGGAAGCTTGCTTTCTTAGTATCCCATGGTTTTCCTTGTTTATCAGCAAATGGTAGTTATTTACTTCTTGGATAAATTACACTAACCTCCTTTATAGTTTCAATAATTACATTAACCTCCCTTACATTTGTAATTGTTCAAAAGCTTGACAGAAGTGAACATCAGCAAATTAGTTGTTAAAATACCAATCTTACCCTTAACTAATACTAAAATTCCATATATAGCATCATATCACTCGGGGCGTGACCACATTGGATCACAACCCCTATTTCATCTTCTACTTTTGTAGCAAGTGGTCTCTCAAGTCTCATTTTCTATGGATAAGCTATCTTTCATACCTCATCTCTCTATACCTCTCTATACTCTTTTTGTAGATTTCAATCTAAACCCACATCGATGGCCCGAACCGCCTATCTCGTAGGCCTCACAATAAAGGTCATACCTGCAAAATGCGATTTGTTCCCATTTTTTTTAAAAAAATAATTGTTCGATGAAACTAATTTTTTTACATGGATGATCTTCATTGTAGGGCTTACGAAATAGATGGTTTGGATCATCAGTGCAAATTTGAATTAAAACCCATAAAAGAAGTATGAAAAAAATATGAAGAGACAAGATATAAAGATGAGCTTATTCCTATTTTCTGTGTGCACATACACTCTCTCGCTCTACACTTTCCTTCTCAATTTTTATCAAGTGCCCATAATTCCTTTTCCTTTTTTTATTCTATTATTATTTTTTTCCATCTATCTCCTTCATTCCGTTTTTTTTTCTTTTTTTTTTTTTTCTGTTTTTTTTGTTTGAGAAATTGCACTTTAGTGCAAGTTTCTAAAAAAAAAAAATTACAAATCAGTATTAAAATTGTAAATTTTTTTTTGAATTTGTAAATATTTTATAGAAATGCCACTTATTTGCAATTATTTATTTATTATTATTATTTTATGCTGCTGTAGACCAACGACCACTATCATCAGTGGCGTAGCCCGGAGTTTTTTTCGAGAAAGGGTCTCTTCCTTCAATATCATGATCGGGTCGACTAGGCCAGATCACGAGCGAATAGAAAATCAAAGATGTCAATAGCAGTTGTTGTTCCAACCATTTTTTTTAAAAACTTTTCCTAGGTATAATAGAAATAGTATTGCTATATTATTAATTATATATATTATTATTTAATTTCACTCTGTGAGAGAGAACAAACGAAGGAATACATCAATGGTAATATAGCAATGATTGTTAGAGAATGAAGTGTTGATGGAGCGAATGAATATGAATAAACACTTAGGTTGTTTCATAAAGAATAATGTTATACAGAGTAATAAAATTTACCCGTTGTTATGACACTTATTATATCATTAAAGTGAGTTATGTTTAATTTCTAAAATTTCATCATTGCATAATGCATTGGTTAATAAAAAATTTGTATGACATTTTCCTCCTAAAATACTAAAATTATGTATATATATAAACTTCATTGGGTCAATTTGTAAAAATTCAAAATTTAATATTTTGCTTCTAGATTCACTGGGGTCATTTTGCTAAAACCCAAAATACTGTTGGACAAAATTCCATATATATTTAAACAAAATTGAAAGGTCAATGAGACTAAACAATGAATAGCTCCGCCGCTTACCACCATTGTACTAGTAGCCAACGCCTTCTCTATTCTCTTTTAATGTTTTTATTCGTTTTCTTTTCTCTATCCTCCCATCTCCAAGTGACACTACAAAAAAATTGACTTTTTGCGACGGTAAAATACCGTCGCTAATACTCTTAATGCCGTCGCTAATACTTTTTGCGACGGCAAAATGACTTTTTGCGACGGCAAGAGGGGGGTCGCAAATGCAGGGGTTGCAAAAGAGTTTTTGCGACAGTAAGTGCCGTCGCTAATGTTTTGCGACGGCATTTTTGCCTTTTTGCGACGGCACCGTGCAGTCGCTAATAACGTTTGAAATTTCTTGACTTTTTTGCGACGGCCCTATTTTACCGTCGCTAAAAATGTTATTTGAGACGGCAAAAAATACCGTCGCTAATAGTCTTTTTTTTAAAAAAAAACACTGTTTTTTGCGACGGTGTGGTGCCGTCGCAAAAAGTATAAAAAATATGAAATTTTCTATTTTTTGAGATAGTGTAATGCCGTCGCAAAAAATATTAAAAAATAATAAATTTTCTATTTTTTGCGACAGTATAATGTCGTTGCAAAAAGTAAAACCTGTAACAAAATTAATAAAAATATTAAAATTTTCTATTTTTTCCGACGGTGATGCCGTCTCTCACTCTCTAAGAGCTGATTATTTACATTCCATTCACAAAAACATCATAATAGAAAATAAAAATAAAAATTGATAAAACCATCAAATTCAATATTTTACAAAGAACAATTAAACTGTACATGTTCATAAAAGCATATTTAAATTATAAAATTCACCCCAATCCTAAAAAAAAATAAAATAATAAAATAAAATCTAAAATTCACCAATCAGCACATTGGATATTTAAATGCTCTTACAAAAAATAAAAAAATAAAAAATTTCCAACAAGATTTCAATTTTGAGCCTATTTCAAAAATCAAGCTGCAAATTCCTTACTTCTAGAATCAAATATTCCCCTCGGCAAAATTTATCCTTTTGACCTACAAATAAATAGATAACAGTTGCAAATTATAATCTTTTGGAGAAACCAACTATTTAAACACCAGTAATGAAGACAATGAAGACTATGGAAAGAACACTTACGTTGTTATCAGGAACAACTGCATATCTCTCAATTGGAGAAACCAAAGCTTTCCCTGCTCACAAAAAATAATAATAATGATAATAATAATAATAATAACAATAATAATGGAATTCAATGTAGTCCAAAATAGTGTAATAAACTCTTATTGTAATATACAGTCACAGAATAGGCTAGAAATTTGCACCCTGTAGTCTAATAAGTTTCAACTAAAGGAGGCAAATTGATCTTTTCAAAGTAGTGGTTGATTCAATAGTCAGATTTATTCAAAACAAGATAGAACATGGACACTATGAGCTTGCCTATATATTATTCAATTGTTTATACAGATGAAAGAAATTAAACTACCAAAAAGAGACTTTCAACATTTTTCTCTCCCTCACAGTAATGCAAACCCAAAAACAGATACCCTGAATAATTGGTTTTTCTTTCTCTCTCTAAAAAGAGATCCAAATTTTGGTTATGTCATTAACAAAGACCAAAAGTCAAGCAATCCTTATTTTGCATGCATATTTGTATGAATGTCATTAGCTAATTGTGGGTGATGGTGATTAAGGTGTGTTCAGCAGTAAAGTCGCTCAGTTGGTAGAAACAAAGACAAATGGAGAGTGGTAGTGGTCTAGTGGCTTCAGAATGTTTGGCCACAAAGACGAGGAAGGCAAATAAAGAATGGTTATGTGTAATTGTGGTGAGATTTTAAAAACCACAAAGAAAGTCTCCATAATTGTCAGAAACCTCAGGGGAGGTTAGTGTAATTAACCCTAAAAAGTATTCAATCAATGGACAAAATAATTATTTGACTCGAGTAGTAAACAAAAGTTTTGGTCATCCTTAACAACAGGAAAATACGAAAGAATGTAAGGCTGTATTTCTAAAACCTAGGGGAGGATAAGTGAAATATGACCATTGATACAACCATCAAAGATTTCACCAACCCAAAGATTACAAAGCCATAAAAATGATAAAACAGAAACATCATCTCAACATAAAAGAGCAATTGCTATTAGAATTAACAATGTCCAAGCTTCATCCTGTACAGATCCCAAGCAACCATGTGAAATAAGTTGCTTACAAAGCTTTTTATTCTAATAATAAGCCAAACTTGGTCCCTATGTCTTTCTAAACCATAGACACTGTTTAGATGAGCAAGGAATTATCTTGTTGGGCCGGCAATACAAGTTTATTTGGTACATGGATTTAGGAATATGACCTACTCATCTAAGATTTTCTATTGAAATATTTTGAGTTGTAACTACTTATAATTTCTGATTCCAGTAATATTTTTGTAGTTTGAATCTCCTTTGACTATCAATACTTCATGAACCCTGAAATATCCTTAGCTTCACTACAACAAAAAAATCCATTACCAGAAGTAATGAAAGTCATGAGCAATACATGAAGGGGAATGCATTGGTGTGCACGCCCAAAAAAGCAGAGTATTTGCGACGGCAGAAAATACCGTCGCAAATACTCTCATTTTTTGAGACGGCAAACAGTGCCGTCGCAAATGCTCTGCTTTTTTGAGATGGCAAATGGTGCCGTCGCAAATACTCTGCTTTTTTGAGACGGCATTTTCTGCCGTCGCAAAAAGTGACTTTTTGAGACGGCAAGTGTGCCGTCGCAAATAGTTCCGTCTCATATACCCAGTTTTCTTGTAGTGTGACCCTAGTAATGGGAAGACTACAAAAGAGGACAACAGAAGAAAACTCAAAGTGAAACTTCAGAACTTGAAGTGTGTTAGAGGAAAATTGTGAATCTTTTTTGTTGTGATGTTGTGTTTGTCTTCTATAGGCTTAGTTTTGTTTCTTTTGATGGAATAGTTTGTTTTTGTTTATTTTTGTTCTCTTTACAAAAGATGTGTATTGAACTTCATTGTATATCTTTCTTTTTTGGTTATAATATGACTTACTTATCAAATAAATAAATAAATAAATAAAAATAAAAAAATCCAATACTCTGTGTCAATATCGCAGATTTGGAATAAAATATTTAAACCTCATCTCTTTTTCCTATGTGTCAGTTAGTTTGCTTTCATGAAAGAGTAATGTTAGGAACCCCAAATATTTTATTAACATTTTTACCAAATGTCTCACACGTGTGAGACATTTGGCAAAAATGTTGGTAAAATATTTGGGGTCTCTAGCATTTTTTTTCATGAAAATTTGATAAATCACTCTTATCTTCTATGTATAGATCCTGAGAGGGTAATTTATATAGGTAAATTGGGCCGTGCTAAGAACCCGGTTATGGGCCATAGTAGGGGCTTCAATAGCTTAGTTTTGGGCGGACCGATGTCGATCCGGTCGGCTGCGTTGCCCACGCTTCGACTTAAACTGCCCAAAAGGAAGTTTTGTAGCCAATCGAGGTACGCATCAGTGGTAAGGGCCAAGCTAAGTTTAGTTGGCCGAACGTGTGACAACCCTGACCTCCAAACTAGTACATTATATAATTTAAATAAGTTTAATTGCATGATTATGTGCTTGATTGTGTGATTACACGTTTGATTATACAATTATCTGTTGATATATGGAATATCTGTTTAAATCGATAACTTAGAATCCGAAATTGGGAGCCGAAACGGCTTCAGAAAATGAAATTGACTAGCCCAATGGGCTAATTAGAATATTTAGAATTTTATGGCAATTTTAATTAATGTTTGATTTGGATCAAAATAATTAGAATAAATTGATTGAATTAGTTAGAGTTAAGCCTAATTAATTAATCCTAACCATATTTGATTAGGCTAACTTAATCACATCCTATATAAGACCCAAATTGAGCTTATGAGCTCATTTTATATGCACACTCAGCTGAGAATTGAGAGAGAGGAGAGGAGAGTTCAACATTTAGAGAGAGAAAGAGGAGAATTGTAGAAAATTAGTGGAAGATTCAAAGATTGGAGCCATAATACACTTGAATTCAACACTAGGGATGACATTCATCACTAATTCATGTAGTTATGGCATATAGTAGTTGAATTCCTCTCATTTTTGAATTCATTGGCATGTTATTGAAGAAAAGAAGCTATGAATATCATAAAAATGGAAGAATGGAGTTGAATTGCTTACATGCATGCAAATTTTGAGTTAAGCTCCATAAAATTCATACATGCATGGCACAATTATACCTCATTTTGGAGAATCCTTCATGTTTTCATGCTTCTCGTGTCACTTGATCATATTTTGAGCATGTTTTGGAGAAATATACAGTCAAATTGAGTTAAACTTATTTTTATAAATTGAGGTTGGAGTCATTGGTTGGGAAATTACCATGATTTTGAATAAGTGGGTTCAAAATGGAAGTGTTTTCATGTTATATAGTGACTCTCCATGTTTTTATACCAAAAACACAAGATTTGAAGCTTTGAGCACCATGTTTGAACTTCAAACACAGTTCTGGAAATTCCAGAATTCGTGTTGTCCGCTCGAGCGAAGGAGTCCACGCTCGAGCGTGGAATTTGGGCTCCCAGAAGTTTCTAAAATTTTACAGTCCGCTCTAGCAACCAAAGTGGCGCTTGAGCGAGGACCCTTTTTCTCAGTCTTCCGCTCGAGCGACCATCGAGCGGGAATTTCATGTATCTAGTACTTTTATAGACTGCTCAAGCAACAGAAGTTACGCTCGAGTGACCACCTTTGTTTTTGAACCCCCGCTTGAGCGTAGGAAGTTGCGCTCGAGCAGAGACCCTGTTTTCAACAAAATTTTACCAACTCTTTTAAGTGCATATTTGCATCCTCATGCCACTCCAAGCATTCTTAGGCACCATTTGGACTCTGATAATCATACAATAAGTTAGAGACGCATAAAGGGAATTAAATTAAAATAAAATGGAATTTCATTTGTACTTTGTTATGTGCTTCGTTTAGGTGGACGTCCGAGGCTTAGTGTCACCGCAAACCACTTTGAGTAATAACCTTATAAAGAGATGTTCAATTTATCTTTACTTTCGAAAATGTTATTGCTATCAAAACAGATATGTGATTGATTGAATGAATTCTTAAAGTGATTTGATAATTGATAGCATGGCTTATTGAAATGTTATGTCTTCTAATGAATGAAGTTCTATTTTGAAACGATATTGTGGCATCCATTGAATATAGGCCCTTGCCTGGGGGTAATAGTACCATGGCTAGGCCCTTGCTTGGGGGTAATAATACCATGGCTAGGCCCTTGCCTGGGGGTAACAATACCATGGCTAGTATGATATGTCATCATTGGAATAATATTTGTCACTTCATGGATGTACCACATATAATATTACGAATGGCTTTTGTTTCTACAAAGAGATGCTATTATTGCTAGTCAAAATGTTTTGTGGTGAATTTGATCTAATATGGCGAATGCCTTCCTTGAAAATGATTTAAGATTCATTTCGAAATTGTAAGACATGTTTTTGTACTATTGTCGAACTTCATTCATTTAATCTCTTTATTCCGTTATTACTCATTGGACTTTAGCTCACTATTTATTTATATATGTAATTGTAGGTGGGCAAACTGAACATTAGAGTTAGATAGCCTCGAGTTTACCCGGGTCAGCCTTTTGTGGAGCTTCCAAGTGAAGTAATCAGGCTTGGGTGGAGCCATGCTTGTCGAATCCCTTTTGTGTGGTTTAATGGTTTTGTATTTGTACATAGTTGGGGTTGTATTTTTGTAAGACATGAATTTGTACTTATGTTAGGTGTAACTTGAAACAAAACTTTGCTTAACATATTTGCTCTCCTCATATATGCACAGCTCAATGGATGAATTCTATAATATTTTAGACTTCCGCTAAGCCCTATACTTTATATTAAAGGTTTATTTGTATGGAGGCCGTAGGTGATCTATGATTGCTGGCCGGTCATGACGCTAAACCTATAGGAGCGGGTTTGGGTCGCAACAGAGTGGTATCAGAGCATGAGTTATATCTTACTCACTTGTCCATTGAGCTATAGAGGGTCTAGAAGAGGCTTCAGGAATGCATTCATGCACATTTGATATGTTGAGTGAGATAACCTTGTGATTATACATGCAACTGCGTACCTGACTATATGCATATATATAAATTGTGTTTGTTATAATACAAATTTTCATATAGAAAATGGTGAGAACCAGAGGTGATGAAATAGAGGAGGCAACCTCCTCAAGACTGGATAGAATGGAACGAATGATGCAAGACATGGCTGAAGCCATAAGACAACAACAACAATAACAATAGCAACAACAACAACAACAACCACCTCCCACACCTCCAATGCCCGTACCACCTCCAGCTCCAGGGTGTCACTCGGAGACCTGTACTATTGCCTTGACCAGGGAATTTAAAAAGATGAAGCCACCAGTATTTCATGGCGGAATTGAACCGTTGAAGGCCGAAGCTTGGTTCTTGGGCATTGAAAAGTTATTTGAAGTATTCCCATGTACCGAAACTCAGAAAGTGCAACTAGCAGCATTCACCCTAGAAGATGATGGCAGACGTTGGTGGATGTTAGTGCGAGATGATAATAAGGATGTTACTTGGGCTCGTTTTCTAGAAATTTTCTATGAGAAATATTTTCCCCAATGTGTGCAGGATAGAAAGGCAGCTGAATTCATGGAACTCAAGCAGGGAAATAAATCAATTGCTGATATGAGGCTCAGTTTACAGAATTAGCTCGCTTTACACCCCACATGGTAGACACAGATTACATGAAGGCTAGACAATTCGAAGGAGGTTTACGTGACCCGATTCTAGATAAGATTAATGTACTCAAATTGCTGACGTATGTGGATGTACATGATAGATCACTAATAGTGGAGAGAAATGTGGTCAGCCGCAAACAAAACTTCGAATGGAAAGGCAGAAAACAGAATTTTAGTAAGGGAACTACGTCAACGAACCAGAAGTTCAAGTTGGGGAATTCTGGTAATACTGGTTCAAGCCAAAGTGGTAATTCAACACCAGCTTGTATTACATGTGGAAAGAAACATGGAGGTGTATGCTATCGTGCGATAGGGGCTTGTTATCACTGTGGGAAGTTTGGGCACATTGCCAAGGATTGTACATAACCACGTCAGGGTGGCAACCGAGGTGCCACAAGCTCAATTGGGTCAACTCCCACAACGAAACCAGCTGCAGCATCACCCACCACAAGAAATGATCAAAGACAAGGAAGGGTTTTTGCATTGATTCCGGGGGATACTCAGAATACTGAGGCCGTGGTGTCAAGTACAATCTCCATTTATGGTAAACCTGCTTATGCTTTAATTGATTCCGAGTCTACACACTCATTTATTTCTATGGTCTTTGCTGAAACTTTGAATAGACATATGGAAACATTGAATTATATACTATGTGTTACATCACCTACGGGGGAAACCATGCTATGTTCAATTGTGTTTATTGCATGTGAATTATTTCTCAGGAATGCCACTTTGTATGCTGATTTAATACCTTTAGACATGGGAGATTTTGATGTTATTTTGGATATGGATTGGCTAGCTAAATACCATGCAACAATTGATTGTGCCTTGAAACAAGTAATATTCCGACCTCTCGGGCAAAAAGAATTTTATTTTGAGGGAAAAGGGGTAGTCTCACCACCATACCTTATATCTGCCATGAAAGCCCGAAAACTAATGAATAAGGGTTGTCAAGGGTATTTGTGTAGTGTGATAACCGAACCAACGGTAGACATTACTTTAGACAATATACCAGTGGTGAGAGATTTTCTTGATGTGTTTACGGATGAATTACCTGGCCAACTTGTTGATAGAGAAATCGAATTCACAATTGATGTAATACCAGGAACTCGACCAATTTCTAAAACTCCCTACCATATGTTTACCACTGAAATAAAAGAATTGAAAATTCAGTTGCAGGAATTGCTGGATAAAGGGTTTATCAGACCAAGTACCTCCCTATGGGGTGCACCGGTACTTTTTGTTAAAAAGAAGGACGACACTCTTCGATTATGCATTGATTACCGAGAGCTCAACAAGGTAACAGTGAAAAATAAATACCTTTTGCCGCGTATTGATGACCTGTTTGATCAGTTGCAGGGGGCACAGATATTTTCAAAAATTGACTTGAGATCGGGATATCATCAATTGAAGGTTAAGGCTGAGGATGTTGAAAAGACTGCCTTCCGAACCAGGTATGGACATTATGAGTTTTTAGTCATGCCATTTGGGGTTACAAATGCGCCTACAACATTTATGAATTTAATGAATAGAATTTTCAAACCTTTCCTAGATGACTTCGTTGTTGTATTCATTGATGACATTTTGATCTATTCGAAAAGTAAAAATGAGCATGAACGACATTTGAAATTGACTCTTCAAACACTTAGAGAAAGATAGTTGTATGGGAAATTCAAAAAGTGTGAATTTTGGCTTGATGAAATTGCATTTTTGGGACACATTATTAATAGGGATGGTATATCTGTGGATCCTTATAAAATTGAAGCTATTATTAATTGGCCTACCCTAACTAATGTATCAGAAGTTCGTAGTTTTATGGGATTGGCAGGGTATTACCGAAGATTCGTCAGAGACTTTTCCAAAATAGTTGTGCTATTGACTCAGTTGACTCGAAAAGGGAAACCATTTGAGTGGACAAATTAGAGAGAAACAGCTTTTCAAGAGTTGAAGACAAGACTGACTATAGCCCCAATCCTTTCTATTCCCTTAGGTACCAAAAATTTTGTCATTTTTAGTGATGCATTCTATAAGGGCTTGGGTTGTGTTTTAATGCAGAATGGCAAGGTTATTGCATATGCCTCTCGACAATTGAGACCACATGAAAAGAACTACCCTACACATGACCTAGAACTTGCTGCAGTGGTGTTTGCATTAAAGATATGGTGTCACTATTTGTATGGAGCCAAATGTGAAGTGTATACAGATCATAAGAGCCTGAAATACCTATTTACTCAGAAAGAACTGAACATGCGTCAAAGACGATGGCTCGAGTTAATCAAAGATTATGACTTACAGATTCACTATCATCCGGGCAAAGCCAATACTGTAGCAGATGCACTTAGTAGAAAGAATATGGGGAATCTTGCTTGTTTACTCACAGATCAAAGAGAGCTGCTACTGGAGTTTGAAAAACTCGAAATTGAAGTGGTGCCTTTTGAACAAAGTAGCTTGACGGCTGCAATGTCTGCCCAGCCTGCTATTATCGAGGAAATTAAACAGAAAAAGATGAATGATGAGTTTTTGAAAAAGCTTCGTGATGAACTTGACACCAAGCCTAGACCGGGGTTCATAATTGAAACTCTGTATTGAAATATCAGGGGAGGTTGTGTGTCCCGAATGATGCGGATTTGAAAAGGAAAATTTTGGAGGAAGCTCACCAGTCAATGTTTATTATACATCCGGGAAACACCAAAATGTACCAAGACTTGAAGTTAGTATATTGGTGGCCTAACATGAAAAGGGAGATTGTTGATTTCAACTCTAAATGCTTACGATGCCAGCAGGTAAAACCAGAACATCAGAAACCAGCAGGTCTGCTTCAATCTTTTCCTATTCCGGAATGGAAATGGGAACATATCACCATGGACTTTGTTGTTGGCCTACCTCGGACACCTAGAGGTATGGACTCTATTTGGGTTATAGTTGATAGATTGACTAAATATGCCCACTTCCTTGCTATAAAGACTTCATTTACTGCTTATAGACTTGCTACTATCTACATTGATGAGATTATTCGACTGCATGGGGTTCCAGTGTCTATTGTATCAGATAGGGATCCTAAATTTGTTTCTAGATTTTGGCATAGTTTGCAGGAGGCAATGGGAACAGAATTGAGATTTAGTACAGCATTTCATCCACAAACCGATGGGCAAACTGAGAGGACTATTCAAACCTTAGAAGATATGCTTCGTATGTGTGTATTGGATTTTCAGGGAAGTTGGGAAACTTATTTGCCATTGGCCGAATTTGCTCATAATAACAGTTTTCACACGAGTATCGGTATGGCACCATATGAGGCACTATATGGCAGAAAGTGTAGATCGCCAGTTTGTTGGACAGAGGTTGGTAATAGAGCTATTTATGGGACTGAACTTGTGTAGGAAATGACTGAGAAGATCAAAATCATCCAGTAAAGGCTCAAAACTGCACAGAGCTGACAGAAAAACTACGCCAATCAGCGAAGAAGGGATTTAGAGTATAAGGTGGGAGATCATGTATTCATCAAGGTGACCCCAATGAAGGGGCATATGAGATTTGGAAAAAAGGAAAAATTGACTCCTCGCTACATTGGACCGTTTCAAATCCTTGAGAGGTTGGGTCCTGTTACTTACCGTATTGCCTTGCCACCGAGAATGGAACAAATGTATAACGTTTTCCATGTATCCATGCTTCGTGGTTATCTTAAAGATTCGTTCCATGTGATTGATTACCACCGGATTGCTCTGGACGAGGATATGATGTATGAGGAATGGCCCGTGCAAATCATTGATCAGCAAGTGAAGCAATTGAAGAACAAAACTATCCCTATAGTGAAGGTCGAGTGGAGAGAACATTATGGGAAGGACGCCACTTGGGAGAAAGAGGAAGAGATGCGGCAACAGTATCTGCATTTGTTTTCGTCTGAAGGTAACTTAAGTTTGGAGGACCAAACTTTCTAAGGGGAAGAGAGACTATAACGACCCTGACCTCCAAACTAGTACATTGTATAATTTAAATAAGTTTAATTGCATGATTATGTGCTTGATTGTGTGATTACATGTTTGATTCTACAATTATCTGTTGATATATGGAATATCTGTTTAAATCGATAACTTCGAGTCGGAAATTGGGAGCCTAAACGGCTTTAGAAACTGAAATTGACTAGCCAAATGGGCTAATTAAAATTTTATGACAACTTTAATTGATGTTTGATTTGGATCAAAATAATTAGAATATACTGATTGAATTAGTTAGAGTTAAGCCTAATAAATTAATCCTAACCATATTTGATTAGGCTAACTTAATCACATCCTATATAAGACCCAAATTGAGCTTATGAGCTCATTTTATATGCACACTCAGCTGAGAATTGAGAGAAAGGAGAGGAGAGTTCAACATTTAGACAGAGAAGGAGAAGAATTGTAGAAAATTAGTGGAAGATTCAAAGATTGGAGCCATAATACACTCGAATTCAACACTAGGTATGGCATTCATCACTAATTCATGTAGTTATGGCATATAGTAGTTGAATTCCTCTCGTTTTTGAACTCATTGGCATGTTATTGAAGAAAAGAAGCTATGAATATCATAAAAATGGAAGAATGGAGTTGAATTGCTTACATGCATGCAAATTTTGAGTTAAGCTCCATGAAATTCATACATGCATGGCACAATTATACCTCATTTTGGAGAATCTTTCATGTTTTCATGCTTCTCGTGTCACTTGATCATATTTTGAGCATGTTTTGGAGAAATATACAGTCAAATTGAGTTAAACTTATTTTATAAATTGAGGTTGGAGTCATTGGTTGGGAAATTACCATGATTTTGAATAAGTGGGTTCAAATTGGAAGTGTTTTCATGTTATATAGTGACTATCCATGTTTTTATACCAAAAACACAAGATTTGAAGCTTTGAGTACCATTTTTGAACTTTAAACACAGTTCTGGAAATTCTAGAATTCGTGTTGTCAGGTCGAGCGAGGGAGTCCACGCTCGAGCGTGGAATTCGGGCTCCTAGAAGTTTCTAAAATTTTACAGTCCGCTCGAGCGACCAAAGTGGCGCTCGAGCGAGGACCCTTTTTCTCAGTCTTTCGCTCGAGCGACCATCGAGTGGGAATTTCATGTATCTAGTACTTTTACAGACTGATCAAGCGACAAAAGTTACGCTCGAGCGACCACCTTTGTTTTTGAACCCTTGCTCGAGTGTAGGAAGTTGCGCTCGAGCGGAGACCCTGTTTTCAGCAAAATTTTACCAACTCTTTTAAGTGCATATTTGCATCCTCATGCCACTCCAAGCATTCTTAGGCACCATTTGGACTCTGATAATCATACAATAAGTTAGAGACGCATAAAGAGAATTAAATTAAAATAAAATGGAATTTCATTTGTACTGTGTTATGTGCTTCGTTTAGGTGGACATCCGAGGCTTAGTGTCACCGCAAACTACTGTGAGTAATAACCTTATAAAGATATGTTCAATTTATATACTTTCGAAAATGTTATTGCTATCAAATCAGATATGTGATTGATTGAATGAATTCTTAAAGTGATTTGATAATTGATAGCATGGCTTATTGAAATGTTATGTCCTCTAATGAATGAAGTTCTATTTTGAAACGATATTGTGGCATCCATTGAATATAGGCCCTTGCCTGGGGGTAATAGTACCATGGCTAGACCCTTGCTTGGGGGTAATAATACCATGGCTAGGCCCTTGCCTGGCGTTAATAGTACCATGGCTAGGCCCTTGCCTGGGGGTAATAATACCATGGCTAGGCCCTTGCTTGGGGGTAACAATACCATAGCTAGTATGATACGTTATCATTGGAATAATATTTGTCACTTCATGGATGTACCACATATAATATTACGAATGGCTTTTGTTTCTACAAAGAGATGCTATTATTGTTAGTCAAAATGTTTTGTGGTGAATTTGATCTAATATGGCGAATGCCTTCCTTGAAAATGATTTAAGATTCATTTCTAAATTGTAAGACATGTTTTTGTACTATTGTCGAACTTCATTCATTTAACGTCTTTATTCCGTTATTACTCATTGGGCTTTAGCTCACTATTTATTTATATATGTAATTGTAGGTGGGCAAACTAAACATTAGAGTTAGATAGCCTCGAGTTTACCCGGGTCAGCCTTTTGTGGAGCTTCCAAGTGAAGTAATCAGGCTTGGGTGGAGCCATGCTTATCAAACCCCTTTTGTGTGGTTTAATAGTTTTGTATTTGTACATAGTTGGGGTTGTATTTTTGTAAGACATGAATTTGTTCTTATGTTGGGTGTAACTTGAAACAAAACTTTGCTTAACATATTTGCTCTCCTCATATATGCACGGCTCAATGGATGAATTCTATAACATTTTAGACTTCCGCTAAGCCCCATACTTTATATTAAAGGTTTATTTGTATGGAGGCCGTAGGTGATCTATAATTGCTGGCCGGTCATGACGCTAAACCTATAGGGGCAGGTTTGGGTCGCAACAGAATGTCATTTACGTCATTGCTTTGTTAAGAGCACGGCGGAGACAGGCTAGCTCGGTTAAAACCACACCAACTAAGTCGAGGTAAAAACCGTCTCATTTGGTCAGCAGTGAGTAGGGTGTTGTCAAGATAGGCATTACCTTGGAAGTGTGATTCTTAGGAGGACTTGTATGTGAAGAGTTGGAATCCTACTAGGGTTGTGCCAGGCGGAATCTACAAAAGCTCATGACAGACCTATGTACAAGTATCACAATTCTCATCCTAGAATACACAGAGGTTTTGTATCTATTGTCTATTTGCTGACTTAGGCATCGGAGAGGTTTCCGGTACATACTCGCCGGCTAGCTCACGTTTGTGTTTTCAGGTGACAAAGCGACGACGTTTGGAGAAGTACAAACTTGATCAACAGGATTATACGAAAAGATTATTTCGTGCTCGTACAATTGGCGCCGTTTGTGGGAAATCACACAAAGAACAAAACTTTTGATTGAGTTTCGTCTTTAATTGAATTTCTATGGCACACAATGAAGACTTGCCATACTCCGCTATTGATGGGCAAACCTTGGAGAGGGGAGGGAGGCGCGAAGGCTTACCTTTTATCCCACCCATGGTAGAGTTAGATCCCTAGTAATGGAACCTACGGCGGGACACATGAGAAAGACGGGGCTCTAGTCCTCGTCACTCCCAAAGCCCTGAAAGGCAGAGGCCAAGGTTGGATCCTCAGGTTCTGGAAGATCGCGTAAGGGAGCAAGACGAATTGATATGGAGGATGGTGGCAGACATGGAGACAACGAAGCGCCAGATAAAAGGCAAAGAGGTGGCAACATAAGAGGGGTGCAAAGGCAGCACACACTCTTACCACTCAGAAGATCGTGACAGACAAGTCACACCATCACAAGCTGAAAGTAGAAGCCTCAGGATAGATGATACATAATCAAAGACTTCTAGGACTTGTTACTCCAGGTCTGAGGGAACGAGGACTGAAAGGTCTTACACGGAGAGAAGCAGTTATCGGCCCTCGTATTCGCACCAAACACATCTAGGTATGCGGAGTTGCCTAGGTCGGTGGACCTACAGACAGTGCTTGAGGAAAGGGCTCGAAGGAGAGAAGACACTTAGGCTCTCAACCCCCGCAGAGTCTCCGCACTACAATGCTTGGCTCTTAGAACACATGGGAGTGTCGAGGTTGGAATGCCAGAGTCGCGCCTTACCTATGAACTAGCAGACAAAGCGTTAGCCAGGTTGCAAAGCTCACCGTTCGTTCTGGTGATAGAGAACGCACCATTACCCTTAGGCTTCAACCAGCCCAAATTTACTACTTATGAGGGAAAGTTGGACCCCTATATGCACTTGAGCCACTTTCGCTAGGTTATGGCCGTATATTGGCACAACGAGGCTCTAATGTGTATCCTGTTTCTTTCCAGCCTTGGTGACCTGGGTTTAACATGGTTTAAAAGGTTGCCAGAAGGTAGTATAGCTTCATGGGCACAACTAGCGGAAGTATTTGTGACCAGATTCAGAACAAACACCAAGACGCTAGTGGAGATTGATCAGCTTCTCTCCATTGACATGGGCAAGAAGGAAACATTGAGGTCTTACAGTAACCGGTATTGGGAGACTTTTAATTAGATTGGAGATTGCCCCACAAACCTAGCTATAGCATAATACAAACGAGGTTTGCCGGCTGGCAATAAATTGAGAGATTCCATGACAATGACTCTACCCCTCACAATGGAGGCCCTAATGGAAAGAGTGCATCAGCACATCCGGGTAGAAGAAGATGTCGTGCACACCAAAGCAAAAGCTGGCACAACAGTGATGTCAGACAAAAAACCTACGACAAAAGTGAACATGGTCGAACGAGAAAAGCAATCGAACAAAAATAGGCGAGGCAGATGAGCCAACAGAGAGGACCCCTAAGCAAGGAAGTTGAAAGTCCGTACTGCCATCACCACGGTATTCAATAAACCTATCTACCAGATTCTTAGCGAGATACGCGATGAACCCTTCGTTTGGCGGCCAGCCAAGTTAGGAGAAACATAGAGGGGCTATGATGATAGGTATCATTGCACCTTCCATGATGAAAAGGGGCACTGAACTGAAAACTGTATGCCATTAAGGCAGCATCTGGAGGAGTTAGTAGCCGTAGGCTACTTGGACTAATATATTGAGGGGGGAACACAGTCGGCCCCCCAAGACCGCAACAGGCTGAATGGGATGCCGGTCGACGGTCCACCCCAAGGCATAATCAACGTAATACATGGGATCATCGAACCTGAATGGATATGTGAACTCAGAGGGATTATCAAAAAGGCTGAGCACTTGAGAGAGGTGCTAAGTGCATAACCTACCATCAAAAGGGGAAAAACGGAGGCAACGAACGTCATCTCCTTTTCTAACAAAGACTTAGCAAGGTTACAAAGCCCTCACAACGACGCACTGGTGATTACTCTGCCAAGGGAGCCCCTGCGAGATAATGTACTATAAGACCTTCAAGTAACTAAAATTAGAGGACAAAGACTTGGCACCCGCAACATCTCCCTTAGTCAGCTTCAACTTAATGCCAGAATGGCCAGTGGGCAAGATAATTTTGCCAGTCAAGGTAGGAACGATGATGAAACAGGTGAAATTTTGGGTATTAAAAGTCCTTTCCACTTACAACATAATCTTGGAAGAGCATGGTTGCAAGCCATGCGAGCAATGGCATCGACCTACCATCAGGTGTTACGGTTTCCCAACGAAAATCGAATGATCGAAGAAGTCTTAGGGGACCGAATCATGTCGAAACCGTGCTTCGTTACAGTAAACGGTAGCCATGTTGTAAAAAGGTTTGTATAGATGGTAGAAGAGCCAGAAAGGGGTGAGCTGTTCATAGACGTCGGCAAAGCAGCCGAACAGAAGGCAGTGGAAGACTTGGTAGAGGTACGGATACATGAAAAAAACCTAGAAAAGTTCTTTTGGCTCGGCTCGTCTCTGTCCAGCACTGAGAGAATAGAGATCATGGAATTCTTGACCTTTAACATCGAAGTGTTTGCTTGGACGCCGTATGACATGCCTGGCATTGACCCCAATTTCATCTGCCATCAACTCAATGTCCATCCAACCGCTGGACCAATTATACAGCGAACTCGTCGATCGACACTCCACTACGCAGAGATAGTGGCGAAAGAAGTGGGAAACTTGCTGGAAGCAAGGGCAATTAGAGAAGTACACTATCCCAGGTGGATTTCCAACACTGTAGTAGTGCCAAAAAAGAATGGCAAATGGTGCGTTTGCATGGACTACAAAACAGTTAACAAAGCATGCTCGAAAGACAGCTTTCCCCTACTACGAATAGACCAACTGGTGGACCTAATAGCAGGGCATAACCGACTTAGCTTTCTTGACATGTATTGCGGTTACCTTCAGATCATTATGTATAAGCTGGATTAGGAGGTCACGTCGTTTACAACACCCGGAGGACTATATTGCTACAAGGTCATGCCCTATGGCCTAAAAAATGCAGGGGCTACATTCTAACGAATGATCACCAAAATGTTTGAACCATTGTTAGGCAGAATAATGGAGGCTTACATAGATGATATGGTGGTCAAAAGCAGAGATGAGGGGGACCATCTCAAGGACCTAGATGAGATGTTTCAAATTTTGAAGTCCCACAAGTTGTGACTGAACGCATCTAAGTGCGCATTCGGCGTAGGGTTAGGCAAATTCTTAGGCTTTCTAGTGACCAACCGGGGTATAGAAGCTGATCCCTCTCAGATCAAAGCCATCCAAGATCTTGAAAGGCCCAACATGGTCAAGGAGGTGCAACATCTCACTGGCCTAGCAATCGCGCTAAACCGATTCATAAGTCGGTTGTCAGACAGATGTCAACCATTCTTCCAGGCGCTGAAGGCCAAGTTTGAGTGGGATGATGAGTGCGACCGCGCCCTGGAAAGCTTGAAAGACTACATGACCTCTCCTCCGAAGCAGCCGAAGCATGTTGTGCCGAGCTAGGCCCTTCTTGGATGGATCTCATCATAGTGTTTTTAAAAGATGGCATCTTACGTGAATAAAAGAAAGAAGCGAACAAAATTAGAGCAAAACCACATCGATTTTGGCTCTCCACATCACTAGCATTGTACAAAAATCCTTCACAGGACCTTACTTGAAGTGTGTCCATCTCAGTAAGGCCGAGGCATTTTTGTTCGAAATACACGAAGGCGTTCGCAAAAGCCACCAAGGGGGAAGATAGCTGGCCTACCGAGCAATTTCATAAGGGTATTAGTGGCCATACATGCAAGTAGATTCAGATAAATATGTCAAGAAGTGTGAGAAATGTCAGAAGTTCGCACATCAAATACATCAACCACCTAGAGAGCTCCTACCTTTGACTAGCCCGTGGCCCATTGCAATGTGGGGCCTGGATATAGTGGGACCACTCCCAACTGCGCTAGGCAATAGAAAGTTCTTTCTTATGGCAACAGACTAGTTCACAAAGTGGATAGAGGCAGAAGCACTCGTAACCATAAAAGAAAAAGACGTTAAAAAATTCGTCTGGCAGAACATCATGACTCGGTTCAGCATACTCAAGGCACTAATATCCGACAACAGCACTTAGTTTGATAGCAAAATCTTTAGGGGCTTTTGCGAAGAATACAAAATAGAATTCTACAACTCTACACCGGCGTACCCCCAAGCTAATGGCCAGTCTGAGGCCTCCAATAAAGTAGTGTTAGACGGTTTGAAGAAGAGGCTGGAAAGAGCAAAAGGCAAGTGGGTTGAGGAGCTTCCCCATGTTTTATAGGCCTACCGTACCACACCTCGATGGTCAACTGGCAAAACACCTTTTTTATTGGCCTATGGCATGGAAGCAGTAATCCCACTGGAAGTTGGCCTCCTCACTATCAAAAGCGAAAATTTTGATTCAGACTTGAATGGAGAGGCCATATCCCTGGAACTCGACCTGGCAGAAGAGAGAAGAGAACGAGCATTGGTGCATATTGCCTCATATCAACAAGAATTGTCTAGGAAATACAACAAAGTAGTGCACCCAAGGCAATTCAAGATTGGAGATTGGGTACTGCGCAAAGTAATGGAAAACACTTCGGTGCTTGGAGATGGCAAATTAGGACCTAATTGGAATGACCATACAGAGTGGTCGGTATGGCTGGGAAAGGGGCATATCACCTAGAAGATGAGGATGACAGGGCCATCCTAGGGCCATGGAACACGGCAAATCCCAAAATATTTTATTTTTTGCTTTTTTTTTTTTTTTTTAAACACTTGTAATTTTTTCTTTTTCAATAAAACAAGTAGACTTTTTCCCGGTAAAATTCTTTCTTCTGTTTGTAAAAGTTGATAGCCCGGCTGGGGGCAACCAAGCAAGTTGGTAGATTTGACCAACACTTAGTACGTTCTTCAGCCGAGATAAGGATCTAGGCTCAAGAAGGTTGGTAGGTTTGACCAGCACTTTTCTTCCTTCAGCTAAGATAAAGATCACGGCTTAGGACGGTTGGCAGGTTTGACCAACACTTTTTGATTCTTCAGCCGAGATAAGGATCTAGGCTCAAGAAAGTTGGCAGGTTTGACCAACACTTAGTACGTTCTTCAGCCGAGATAAGGATCTAGGCTCACGAAGGTTGGCAGGTTTGACCAACACTTTTCTTCTTTCAGCCAAGACAAGGATCACGGCTCAGGAAGGTTGGCAGGTTTGACCAACACTTTTTGATTCTTTAGCCGAGATAAGGATCTAGGCTTAAGAAGGTTATCCTTTAGCCGAGATAAGGATCGTGGCTCAGGAAGGTTGGCAGGTTTGACAAACACTTTTCTTTCTTCAGTCGAGATAAGGATCTAGGCTCAAGAAGGTTTTTCTATAGCCGAAATAAAAATCAAAACAAAAATCTCGATTACAAGAGTTCTTCAGTCAAGATAATTATCTCGGCCGAAAAAGATGGGCAGGTTAAGGTATGGCCGATAGCTAGGCCGGCTAGGCTTGCAGTAAAGATGACACAATTTAAAATGAAAAAGTGCAATAACTGAACAAAAAGATGAGAAAAATGCAAAAAGTTTCATTATTAGAAACTAAGTACAAAAGGGGGGCTTTTAGCCCGGTTACATTTTCACCACAAAAAAAAAAAAAAAAAACCTGAAATAAAGAGGCTGGAAAGAGTCAAGCGAAGAGGTCATCAAGCTCAACATCTATGTAACACCTTGCTATTTCATACATGAATCCATCATAACCAATATAACAATTTACTCCAAGAGCCAACTTGTTCACTAAGCTAAGGTTCAATTTTACAATGTCCTCGTTTATATGTCCATGAAACCTTGTACCCAACTCCAAGGTCAACAAACAAAATGACATTTACAAAGAAGAACCGTTTGGGTATACAAAACAATAACAAAATAGATCTAACAGTCCTAGTACAAAACTATAAGTCTTTACAGCAAAATATTCTTAACTGTCCATCCCAACACAACTTACTTCAAGTCACCACTGTAGTTGTACAACAATATTTCCTGAAAAGTAAAATAAGGGTGAGTTATATGCCCAGTAGGAATACATTTAACCAAGTATTTAATCATTCGAATAAATTTATGGCATCCTTGAGACAAAACATAATGAGTTATGAACACATGTAATCTTCACCAATTATGTAAATACATAATGATTAAGCATGGACAATTACATTTCATACCGTTACAACACAACATTTAAACAATCACATCAATGAAAATCAAACCATGAGTCCCACGTAAGAGTGTAGACACCCTATTTTTGACCGTCCTCAAGACTTGGACGTCATCGTTTGAACACCCGATGATTGTGCTTGCTCGTGTTCGTTTTGAGTCTCTGAAGGTCTCGGCTGAGCGCCTTGCCTTGGGGCCTCTCAACGTGTCTTGTTTTGTGCTTGGTTGTGAACCAAGAGCTTGTTGCTTTGAATTTGGAGGAGAGGATGGCTTGTCAGCCATCCCCAGTGTCCATCGGCCATGGCTTGTGCCTGCCGGCCATCAGTGGTGGCCGATCAGCCACACTGATGGCCGATCGGCCACATCTCTGGCCGGTCGGCCACTTGTGGTGGTCGACGGCTATTTTTCTCCTTTTTCAGATATTTATTTGCTAGTTGTGCCAGCTGTTGATCACTGATGCTCATCTCCATACACGTGTATGGAGGGATGAAGCCACGCTTTTGGCTTGTTTTTCTATATAATGGGGGCTCTCTCCCTCATTTTAAGGGTTCAGAAAATTTGTGAGCAAAATTTTACACACTCTCTCTAGAATCCTCTCTCTCTTCCTATTTTGTGCTTGAGAGTGAGTTTTCTCTACACTTTTGTTCTAAGACCCTTAGCCAAACACCTTCACCTTGGAGTTGAGGTTCTTTGAGGCTTGGTTTGAGGCCTTAAGCTTGGTTTTGGCTTAGAAATTGTGCTATTTGTTGCTGTGCTTCAAGGGTATTAAGCTTACCTCTTTAAAGCTTTGTTTTAGTAGCTTGTTTGGCCACCTTTGCATGCTAGTTTTAGGCTGATTTTAACTTCTAAAAAAACTCTATTTTTAAGGTTTTAAAATGGTGGTTTGAGCCTTGTTTAGTTAGGGGGTGGTTTCCTCCCTTTGCTCTTTGGCTTATAAAGCCTTTTGAGCCATCTTTCAAAGCTTTTGAAACACCCTTTTCTTGGCCTTTTAACCACTGAATTCCAGGGGAATTTCAGTGGTAAAAAGTTGGTTTTGAGGTCCAAAAGAGGAGGGGGTGGCCTCCCCTCCTTGTGTCTTGTTTGCATGTGTAGTTGGCCTAGCATGTGAGCATATTTTTCTACCTCCTTATGACTTGATCTCAGCATGTTTTAGTCACTGATTTAGCATGCTTTAACTTTGTTTTGGGTGGTCTTGGTCATATGACTCATGCTTTGTATAGCTATAGTGTAAAGGGCTTCACTAGCTTTGTGTTTCAAGGCCTCTAACATGCTTTGCATGGGTTGTTTGCATGCTATAGCATCATTTAACATGTAATTTCAGTGCATGTAGCTCTGTCACACTCTTACATATTCCACTCTTTCATTGCTTTTGAGAGTTGTGCTTTGTGTCTGGTTGTGAGCCAACATGTGAGCATGTTTTTCTTGCCTTTCGTGTCTAAATTTCAGCATGTTTTGGCTACTGTTTTGGCATGTTTTAGCTCTGTCCAGAGTTGGTTGGTCATTTAAGCTTAGTATTGCATGCCTCTAGTGTAATGCTCTTCACTAGCTTTGATGTCTTTGGCTTTTAACATGTTGCGCATGTGTTGCTTGCATGTTTTTAGTATTATTTTTCATGCCATTTCAGCACTGAAAATTCTGCAACCTCCCTCATTTCTTCATTTTTCTATTTGTTTTGAGGGTTGGTTGACCTTATGATTGTGTTTAAGCTTGAGATAGAGCTTGTGCTCAATGGCTTTAACTCTCTTTTGAGGGTTCCTCCTAGCCAAAGGCATGATTTCTCTCATGTCCTAAACCGTCCTTTGGTTGACCCCTCTCTTATTAGAGGACAATCACTTTGGACAAATTGACTAAAGAATGGTTTGGTAATGCTAAAATGTGTAAATAAAATGAGCAAAGTAAAACATGAACAAGAAAAGTATTTGTGTTGCATTGCATGTGTTTAGATCGGACGTTAATCCAAACACAAGAAATATGGGATGTTTCATACTTGAAGTGATGAAACATGTCACGTTTCTTGGTCGCCGTCATCCTTGATCATGCATGATAGGATGATGGCCGTTTGAGTCCTATGTGCGTATTCATTAAGCTTGTACAAGCTTGACTCTTTGGCCACCATGCATGAAAAAGCTTGACTGGTGGCTTGAGAGTCAAGTGCCATACTCCTTTGAGCTTGAGACATGATAAGGAGGGTGGCAGTACACACATTCCTTGAAGAATACACTACTTTGCCTCTGTTTGCTCTCCATTGCAGCAAAAAGAGAATTCCATGGAAAGGGTGGCCGACCGGTCACCAGTGGTGGCCGACATCCACAAATAGTGGCCGACCGGCCAGTGTTAGTGGCCGACAGCCACCTATGGTAGCCGACCGGCCACCAGTTGAAAAGTTGTTCAAAGTGTTTCTGTTTTGGAGCAAAGGCAGTTTGTTAATTGGTGTAAGGTTCAGAGATCAAAGCAAAGTGCAAACAGAGGCATCCAAAGGCTAGGCGGTGGATTTTCGGGAGGAAACCAACCGAGCATGCATGCATCCCTCGCCCGCGTGGCCATTTTAATTGCTTTATTAGCTAGTTATAGTTAATTAATACATGTGTTGTAATTAATTAGCTTAATCTGTTCTATAATATTTTAATTAGCTTAGCATAGCTAGTTATGTTGTAATTAATTAGCTAGAATAGTTAATTAGTTGATTTTGTAATAATTAGCTTAGCTTAGATTAGCTTAGCTTATTTATTCGGACTCTCCTTCACGAGGGCACAATGTTGTAATAAGCGTGCGTGCATGTGTGCATATCTTCCAACCCCACGTCTTTCTCCCTTAACAACTGCTTTCAATGGTTAGATTAGGGTATGTTTTGATTAGCATACCTTATGCTTGCATGTTTGCATTCATTCATTTGTCTTGCATGCACCAGGCTTGGCGCATCATGCAAACTGCATCGTATTTCAATATTTCTTTGAATACGTGTATCAAATTGTTGCATTCATATGCCATCTTAGGTAGCCGAGCCTATTAGTTGCACTATTGCATGTGTTGCATTAGGCATCTTGTATAGTTAGGATCATGCATATTTCTAACTAGTTTTTGTTTTGGCTCGGAGTACATTGTAAGTTTTACACTTTAGCATACTTGCATGAGTGTAAGTGATGCCATGATAGCATGCTTGCCATTAGGCTATTTGCTAAAGTGATTAACTGCATGAATGCCTGTGGATGAAGTCTTTGTTGCTTGAATTGGAATAATTCGATAAATGTGAGTTTTAAGTCCACTTGAGGGTGACACGCTCAAACCATTTTCAAAACAAACATGAATTGAGTTGTTCCAATTCTCGCGATTTTAGTCTATACTTGTATGTGTGCGTCACATAGTAAAGTTAGATTAATGGTCAGAACAAGAACACATGTGTTTATAAAACAACATATCATGCTTAGTAGAGGCCGATCCTTCGATCGGGAGAGCAGAGGTGCTCATTTCATGACCTTCCCCTCTCGTACCCAAGTTCCCGAGCCGAGGTAACTTTGGTGATGACGGACACGTGGCCTTTGGCACGAGTCAAGGTTTCATAAATTTTTCAAAAATAAAATATTTAGGTGGCGACTCTGTAATCTGGCGAAATCTGATTTTCCAAAATGATTTGTCAGATTGGACTCTTTGGTGTTTATTAGTCTCACATTGCACTTTGTGAGATTAGATTCAGAACCGTGACAAGAGTCCGAACTGTAGAACCAATTCGCGCCTCTCCGAAATGGGGCGTGCGAAGAAAGTCGAGTCTACAAAGAGTCCAACACAAGTTGCTTTAGTTTCAAAAACCATCCCCACATTTGCCAGCTATTATATGGCGGGAAGTGGGCTTCTCAAGAAAACCATCCGTTTTTCCACTTTCGCTGACTACAATACGGCAGGACTGTGTGGACACCCAAAAACATCTTTCCCACATTTGTCCAGCGATAAGCCTAGACAGGGCATTTGGGCACCTTTTTAAACACCTCGTACGGGTACCAACACAACACCACATTTTTCCAAAACCGACTCTTACCCAGACTCGTGCCCAATTAACAATTTTATCACATTTCAATTTCATCAACAAGCATCCATTATCACAATAGATGAAACAACACATAATATTCAAAGAATAATAACATCCAAACCACAATTCCTCTACTATATCAACATTCACATTTTTCATCTCTTTATTATTCATAATATTCCTTGAATCAAAGGAAATTCCATTCAATTTAGTGTTTTTCTACTCAAATTGAAAATTTAGGGTTTTACCAAATTTGGGGGTTTTTCTCATTCATCATAGATATGGGTTTCAACAACATTGGATTTAAAAAATTTCAAGCAATATTAAGTAAAATGGTTTATTTATGTAAAACATAGGTTTAATCCAACAATATCCTCAAATTAGCTCATAGGTCACAACAATACCATGAAATCTCTTCAAAATAAAGAAATACTAGGGTAAAAGTATCCCTACCTCAAGATTGGAAGCAAGGAAGCTAGATCAAGAGCATTCTTTCGAAAATCCAAAATCTAATCAGTTGAAAATGTTGATCTTCTCTTGTTCTTCATCTTTGATACAAGATCCATGATGGATTGTTGGTAAAAATGGATGAAATCAAAGTTTTGAGGGCTAGGTTTTCGGACATGGAGGAGGGGAGAAGAAGAGAGGATGAAAAAGTAAGGTTTTTGGGCCAAAAAGTCACTTTATAATGTTTGTTTGCGACCTGGTCGCTCGAGCGAAGGAAGCTTGGCTCGAGCATAGAAAACAAGCTCCCAGAATTTCTGAAAATTGCGCAGTTTGCTCGAGTGAAGAAAAGCTCGCTCGAGCGAACATGCTTTCAGCACAAAAACTCAAAATTCAAACAGGGCAAAAAAGTGAAGGTTGGTCAAAAACTCAAACTCAAACTTAGGGCTTTTGATCTAATCTTGCCTAAATACCTTGGTAAGGCTTCAATCAGGGTTCCAAACATCACCCAAGGGTCCTCAATTATTATATTTAGAGTTTACTTGCCAACCCATCAATACTAAGAGTCCAACAACCATACAAGTTTTAAGGTGAAGGGCACCACTTTACACCAATCCGATGTGAATTAAAATCTGAGTCATTACATCTAGGTCACCACGGGCTTCAACGCTGGACAGGCCGGCTCCGACTTTAGCCTCCTGGGTAAGATCGATGACGGGCACTCCATCAACCGTGTTGGGTAAAGTTTGGTTGAGCTGATCCATCCAAGCAGGAGGGAAAGGCTGAAGACCGAGATCAGTGTTAACAGGAGGGGCATCAACTGGATTAGGGGTCTCCTTTTCTTCCTCCCCCTCTTGGAGAAACTTCTGTTGGACCGCGTTAGCGTAGTCTGTCATGTAGCTCAGAATGAAGTGAGGGGGAGGGTTCAGAAAGATTTCAAAGTCGTATCCCTGACTGAGCTTGGCAGTCGCAGCCTTCTAGCTGCATTTGAAGAAAATGTCCTTAGCTACTTCACACTGTTAAACATATGTCTCTTCACCCTATTTGAAACCTCGGTCTTCGGCATCTTCTGCTTTCTTCTTCCACTCTTGCACCTCGGCCTTCAATTTCTTTTCTAGTTTGGCGAGCTCTCATAGGTAGCATTCTTTTTTATCGGCCAGAGCTTTTTTCTTAACAATCTCCGTCGTGTTGACAAGCTCAGCCAGTCGTTCATTTTCAGCATTCACCTTGGCTAGCTTCGCTTTTGCCTCATTTAGCTCGGCCACTTTGGCATCAGCATCAGCGACAGCTAACAGAGCCATTTTTCGTAGACCAAGAACATGTTTGTGAGCCACTTGGCTCTTTTGCAGGGCCTGCACAACATTCAGAGAGGTTACATAAAAACCGAGCATTGGGTTAATGTCGGTATCAATTATTGAGTTGCAGGGATTTCAGATTTTACCAATATCATAGACTTGGACGCCGAGCGAATGGCCTTTAGCTCGGTCAAACCCTTGTGCCGCTCCATGTCGGCTGGCAGGCAGATGCTTTTTGCTAAATTGAAAGGTAGAAGGTGATCATTCTCAGCACTGGCAGAGTCTTGGGCGGTTACGGCATGACCCTTAAAGGACAGGTTGGTGCCCACACCGGAGGGGATGGAGGATTGGAAGGGCCTGGCCGGTTATGACTTTGGGGTAGACTGACTTCTGGCAGCTCGGTTTCCATCGGCTCGATGTCATTTTTGTCCATTAGGCGTTGTGGTGCAGTAGAGCTGGTGTGGGGCCATTTGTTTGGCTGAGATAAGGCAGCTCGGGTAGTTGGAAGGGCCACCATAGCATCGCGTGACTAACCGGCCGGTGGTATCTCAGCTTAAACCTCAGTAGTGGAAGTTGAGGTTTGCTCAGTGATAAGGACACAAACGACTCGTTGCTTGGCCATTTCTTGCTCTTCAGTAAGAGGAATAAGGTTGATTTGGGGGAGATTTGTGTCTGGTTTAGGTAATGGTTCAAGGAGAAAATCAGTAACTTTGGTTTTTCTTTTTCCACTGTACTAGTAGGTCGGCTCAAAATTTAAGAGCTCGGTCCATTCTCGGTTGAGGTAACGGAGCGCGGCGCGAAGGGCGTCTTGGTTCACGTAAGCGTAGGTAGACTTAAGGTGGTTCAAATCTGCAAAAATTAAAATAGCCAAGTGTTAGTACGGTAGTAGTACGCGAAGTAACGAAGGAACCAAATTGAATTGTTCTTACCAGTGGTCCCCTTGTTCCAGTTAATATTTCGGCCCAGTATGGGGGCTTTGTTGTTCTCAAAGTTACCTCTGACGTAGAGAAAATCATCATCGTTCAAATCCTTGTTTGGTGTGCCTTTGTTGTTCTCTTGGCCTTTTCTCTTGGCCTTTGATAATTTTCTCTTGGACTTAAGGTGGTTCAAATCCAGTTAATATTGGTGGAAAAGCTCGGCCAATCCTAGGTTGAGGCCTAGACGGCGGTTTAGTTTGGCCAAGCCATTGATTATTCTGTAGCTATTAGTGGATAACTGGGTGGGGCATAATCAGGTTTGTCTTAGGAACTTGCATATTAAAGGCTGGATGGGGAACCAAAGTTCAACAATGGATAAAAGGGTGAGAGGGACAAAATCGGGCTTGCCCCATGGTGTGGTTTCTAGCTCGGCTAGTGTGAATTAGACGTTATCAGGGATGTTATATTCCCTCCGAAACTCGGCTATCGTGCCTGGTGAGCTTACCATAAATCAGTACTTGCTCATGTGTTCAAATTTAGTGTTCTAGGAGGCTATACGGTGGCCTAGCGCGGCAATGAGACAAACGGAGGTGGGCTCAGTTGAGCAATATCGCCAAGGGGCAAAGTGCAAGGGTGTGCTTGGCCAACCTAGTCAAGTCTGCAAAGTGGAAATAGAAAGAGGTTATGCCCAAGTCATTAAACCGGGCTAAATAACAGGTTAAGACTAATGAAGTCTAAGCTCGGCAGAACGTGGGCATATAATGGGTTTGTGTTCAGCTAAGGAACAGTTGGAAAATAGAAATATTTCGGTTCTAGAAGCAAGTTAGGAGAACCGGGGTATAATCATTTCGGTTAAGGAACTTGGGCAGCATCTTAGCTCGGTTTGTTCAGCAAGTGTTCTTTAGTCCGGTCAAAATTGAGCCTAAAGCTGCGAACGGGATTTTATTCCAGTTGTAGCGTGGTTTTGGATTAAAAACATGGCTCTAAGACTGAGTTTAGTCCCAGTTAAATGTGTTCCCAAGGTTGCGCATGGAGTTTCAAAGTTCTTAATACTGGTTCAATCCTTAAATGTATATGTGGTGCAAAAATGCAATTCTTAAAGAAATAAACAGACGTCTAATAGTAGAAAAGAGAAAATGGCATGAGGAACTTACGGTTTTAAGGTGTAAATCGTAGTCCAGTCGTCAGAAGGAGCACTTGCGATTGAGATGAGTAGTTTTTGGATGGGAGCTCAAGAAGACGGGGGTTTGCAAGCTAGAAGATGAACAGTAAGGGTTATTGTTTGAAGAAAAAATGGGTTTTGTATGACATAGAAGCACAAACGGCAGGACTTTTAGAAATTTTTTGGTTAGTGTGAGACGACTGTCACTGTATGGAGAGGCAATGGGCGCATGCCACGTGTCCCAGTAAGGACACGATGTCAGTTACACAGAAGGACGGGCTGTACGACCGGCATGATCCTTGAAGACTGAGCTTCTTAATAATAGGAGCGTCTTTAGTTCGGTGGAATGGATTGTTTTTTAGCTCGGTTAGGTTGATTATTTTGGTTCGGTTGGTTTGAATTGAGAAGTCTAATCCCCCTCATGTTTCACAGAGGGAATTAAGAGGCAATTGAGAGGGTAATTTAAATAGGTAAATTGGGCCGTGCTAATGGCTGGGTTATGGGCCATAGTAGGGGCTTTGGTAGCTCGATTTTGGGTGGACCGACGTCAATCCGGCCGGCTGCGCTGCCCACGCTTCGACTTAAACTGCCCAAAAGGAAGCCTTATAGCCAACCGAGGTACGCATCAGTGGTAAGGGCCAAGCTAAGTTTAGCTCGGCCAAACGTCATCTACCTCACTGCTTTGTTGAGAGCACGATGGAGACAGGCTAGCTTGGTTAAAACCGCACCAACTAAGCCAAAGTAAAAATGGTCTCATTTGGTCAGCAATGAGTAGGGTGTTGTCAGGATAGGCATTATCCTTGGAAGTGTGATTCCTAGAAGGACTCGTATATGAAGAGTTGGAATCCTACTAGGATTGTGTCAGGTGGAATCTACAAAAGCTCATGACAGACCTTTGTACAGGTATCACAATTCTCATCCTAGAACACACAGAGCTTTTGTGTCTATTGTCTATTTGCTGATTTAGGCATCAGAGAGGTTTCGGACACACACCCGCCGGCTAACTCACGTTTGTATTTTCAGGTGACAAAGCGACGACGTTTGGAGGAGTACAGACTTGATCAACAGGATTATATAAGAAGATTATTTCGTGCTTTCATGCTCATACAGATTCTATCCACATTTGGTTTAGGTCTATACTTGCATTTCCATGTGTGGTTTGGGCAATCTGTTGGGTTTATTTCTCTAATTGCTTGTAATTTAAATTAGGTATTTTTGGGTTAATGATTGCTAGCTTGTTTACGTCTATTTAGACTTATCATCTTGTTTTCGAAACCCATATACATTGTTTTATGTTGAGTAATCACAGCTAGAGTTGCACCTCGTGGTTCAAATGTTTTGGCGAGTTGAATTTTTGAGTTTTGGACGTAAGAACAAAACGGAATAGTGTAGGAATGCCTTAGGAGAATTTTGACCATAAGGAGTAGTCCTGCACGTGTGGCAGGTGGGCCTGCATGTGCGATTTGGTGTAGGCTCAAGATTGAAATTTTGGGTTTAGGCCAACATGTGCGGGAGTTGGGGCGGCATGTGTCACGGGGTATAACATGGTTTGGATCATACTACAACAAACCATACGTGTGGTGGGAGGCTCCTGCATGTGAGGCAAGGGTCCTCCGCACGTGCAGCTAAAGGCTCCATATGTGCGGTCTTTCATGTTTTTGCCTGGATTTTTAGACCCAAACACTAAAATTTGATTTCTTCTTCTCTTTTCCCTCACTTTTTGTTTCTCTCTCTCTCTGTCTCTCTAAAACCATTTCTCTCCCTCTTCTCTCTGTAAAGTCTTACCAAACTCACAAATTCCTTCATCTACCAAAATCTATCAAGTTTTAGACCCTAGTTCTTGCCAGGCAAGGGCTACATTTTGACTGATCAAATCAAATTTTTGGCGACATTGAATTTGGGGCTTCTCTCTCCTTTCTCTTCTAAGCTTTGAGGTATAATTTTCTTAATGTTGTGTGTGTATTTTAGCTCTATTATTTGCAATTTTGATAGTTATAGATATTTGGAGATTAGGGCTTTATTGAATTGATATCTAATGCATAGAAGGGGGAAAACTCATAAATATTTTATAAGTTTTCAATTGGTATGCTTATAGTGGTTGTGTAATACTTGAATTTGGGAAAAATTACATTCAAAATGAGAAATTCCCAATTTTCCTATACCCTAGAATGTTGAGATTCATAAATTAATTGTGTATTGCAAAATCTATCGAATTCTTGAGAAATTATAAGCATTAGGTATATTGTGAATGATGAGATTATGATTTTGGAAAATCACTCCTATGTTGAAATTGTTGAGAATTATAGAATTATGCTTTTTATATTGCCTATTTTGGAATATTGAATTTGAGATAATTGTTTTAACAATCAGTGGAGGATTGCATTGACGTGTTGTAGAAATTGCATGCGAATTAAGGACATTGAAACTCTTACAAAGACATACATATCATTGAGCATCGCATGATTTCATGACTTCAACTTTTATCGCATTTTGAGAAATGCATTGAGAAATGAGGTAAATACCTTGGTGAATCCGATTAGGGGGTGTAGTTTGTTGAGAATTAAGTTGTCTTGAGGTCCATGGTAAAAGTCTTAAAACACTCTCTAATTTCCTTTCAGTTATGAACATGTAAAGTAGTTTTGGTAGTCCTCTATGAGACTGCTTGCATACACGTATCTAGAGATTGCTAGAGTCGTATTTGCTATAGCGTGTTTTTATTGAAATGAAAGAATTGTTGGTTTATAGTTTTGGAAAAGTGCACGACATGAAGTTTCAGAATGAAAACTTATATTTTTGGCATGACATCTCATTGCATTCACCTTGCGATATTGTTAAACTTTATGCACTTTATTAAGATTATCTATGCTGGGTTTTATACTCATCCTTATATGAAAAAACCATTTTCAAGTGCTGGCGGTATGCCTTTGCTAAGGTGATGACTTGGGCAGATTTTGGAGCGTGAAGCTCATCTCTTTTACTTTATGTTTTGTAAAGCCAAGGGCTAATTTGTTTTGGATGTAAAATCCACTTTTGTTTCAACCAGGCAAAGCCCTTGGAACTTGTAGCATGTATGGCATTTCTTTGTACTTATTTCAATCTTATCGCTTGTAATCACATGCTATAGATTCAAGTCTTAAGAATTGTAAATATATAATTGCATGTGATTCTCTTTTGTAAATCTCAATTAAAATTCATGAATGAAATACGGAGTTTTAGTATTAATGTTGATCAATGACTTGTCAAGAATACTTATTGCATTCACATGTTAATTATATGGATAATGAGAATTGAACTATGGACGCGAGTTAATCTTGACGATTCGGGTAGTGATCGCTCCAAATGTGCATAAGAAGTCACTACAATTTGCAAAGTGAGCTTTGTAGGGCAACCTAGGCAAAAGGGTACAAGGTACCTAGGTTTGGAGGTGCAAACGTAGATCACCCCACATGTGTGGTGGGAGTGATTGTTAGAATTAGTCTACCCAAATGGGGTTCATTAGTTATTTGTTTGGTTTATACATGTATTTGGTGTGGGATAGTAGAGTTTGAAATTTACTATGAATCCAATATGTGTAAGATTTAGTTTCCTAATTATATGGGATTAGGATTCTTTGGAATTGTTTATAAATAACTAAATTGGTGGAGGGGGGAGGGGGGGAGGGGGCGGAATGGATTTAGGTGGTGAGAATCAAGAGAGTGGTAGGAGATAAGAGAAAAATTACAAACAAGAAAAGGGTTTTGGGTTTGGGTTTTTTTTTAGTCTCATATTTATAATCGCTCATATTATAGTGGATTTCTCATACCCGTGGATGTAGGAAATTGGTGCCAAACCACCTAAATATTGGTGTCTTATTTTTCTATGTATTTTTGTTGGCATGGGTGGGATTCAAAATCCCAATAATGCTATGATTATCTGATCAAATTGATTTTTTCCATAAATAGTCTTGAAGGACCCTAGAAGTTAAAATGGTAGTCCAACTTATGGAGCTACTCATATATATAATATCTATTGAAAGCTTGTGCCAAAGTGTTTAGTGCAAATTTTGTTAGAAGCTTCCGAGTTAAAAATTAACAAGCAACTTTATAAATTTTTATAGATGGGATCACTTCTACAAGTTTAAGTTTTGCAAATTCTGTAAAGAAAAACATCTTTTAAACTAAATAATATTTTGTTTGGTTTTGAGTTTTTTATTTTTTGTGTTATGTTGTCTTTAGATTCCCCCCCCTCCCCCCAATATTTTAGTCATTTTTTAAAACCTTCTTTTAGATGCACCTAGCCTAAATGTATCTAAAAATTATACAAAAAAATCTGAGAATTTTTTTTCTTCTAAATTTTTGTATTTTCCTTTCATATTTAGTGAATTTTTAAAAGAGAAAATTAGTGATAAATTCAATCTAAGGAGGGTATAAGACATTATGTTCAGTGAATATTTTTTATTAGTAAGAGGTCCACCTTTTATGAAATAATTTGGTGAAAAGTCCTTTTATTAGTTGTGGCAGACATTTTGTTTCCAATTTTACCCCTTTAATTTTTCTGTTGACTATTTTTTTATCTGTTCAAATTTTTTTGACTATCTGTTCAAAAAAATTTCACTATCTTTTTAAATTTATATTTATTTGTTGAATTTTTTCCTCCTATCTCTTCAAAATCTATGAATTTCTCTCTCTATCTGTTTAAAATATATGAGTTTCTTTCTCTATCTGTTTAAGAAATACAAAATTTTAATCTATTTGTTTAAAATTTCACAAGCTTACTTTCAATCTGTTGGAATTATCCAATGCAGCAACACACCAACAAATCTTTCTCTCTCTCTCTCTCTCTCTCTCTCTCTCTCTCTAGGGATGGCAATGGATAACCTACTATGTGGTTATCCATGGAGACCCAACCAAAATACATGGGTTTTTTTCCTTTTTTTCTTGTCTATCATGTAAGGCAAGTAATGTTCTTTAAATCTCCACCGGGGATAGGTCAGGGATAGGTACCCACTAATTTCCCCACATGTTTTTTTTTTTTTTAGGTACATCGAAAAATAATTTCTCCATATGTTTTTACTACTCTGTTTTCAATTAGAGTTCTAATTCTCACTCTCTCACATCCTCTCACTACAGCAACGGTGATTTGCGATGGCGACAATCTAGTGGCGACAAGATTGTGACTATCGATAAAAAACGGGCAATTAATCATAACCAAAACATGGGAATTGAAGACAAAAATGTACAAAATTTCAATTAAGGTGATCACTAGTTAAGATGAAAATTGGGAAATTCAATCTAAGGTTACCATCAAATTAGAGAGAAATCCAATAAAACAATTGCATGAGATATTGAAACAAGAAAATTCATTCTATAAATGCAAATAAAAAGTAAAAGAAGAAGAAGAAGATGGAAACGAAAGCAACAATTCAATTTCTGATTATCGAAGATCAATTACTAGAGAGGAGAAGGAGATAAATAAAATTTTAAAAAAATTTAAAAAAATTAAAAACGAAGATGGAATTTTTTTGTAGGAATATAATTTTTCTAAATAAATTTAAAAAATTCTAAATATACATAAAATTTGACAAGAATAATGTGACAATGTTACTTAATGTGTATTTGATTTTGTTGTTGAGCCAAATAAAATAAAATAAGATTGAATGTATATTTAGTCTTGGTTGTGAAAAAAAAAAAAAAAAGAATTGGTTGTGAACCTTAAAAAAAGAAAAAAAAAAGGGTCAAGTTGGGTTGGGGAAAATCCAAACCCATTAGGAGATGGAGAGGGTAGTACCCATGGAAAATAGGGAATGGGGAATGGGAAAAAATATTTATAGGGAAATGGGGATAGAGAATTAATATCCACTACATTAACCCCCATTGCCATCCCCTCTCTCTCTCTCTCTCTTCCTTGTCATCGTTATCATCATCATCATCATCATCATCTCAACAGAAAAACAAATTTTATATGTTTTTATCTATTGCAAGCCAAGCCAAACTAAACCAAACTTTATGTGTTCAAATATTTTTAATGAAAAACAGATAAAAAAACATAAAACATATTTTTAAATAGATAAAAACCAGCTCCATCATTACCATCACCATCATCACCACAACCTCAAGAAGAAAAGAGAAAAGAGAGCTCTAGATCCGTTTTCGAAATGTCTAGATCGGTAATGTCCAGATCTAACTTTGGATTTTCAGATATCGAGCAAGTACAGAGAGATCTGAAGAACAAGTCCTTGCAGAGGCTAGGGTTCCTAACGCAAAATTAACACAACAAATTAAACAATTAAACTACCAAGCAAACAAGAAATCTAATAGAATTACAACTATGATCATAGCTTCCACCAAATTACACACTTACATGTATAACAAAAAAAAAATGTAAACCTTAATTCAGAAAAGAGATGATTCAAAAAGAGAGAGAGAGAGAGAGTATTGGAAACCAATCTTGTCTTTAGCTTTTGAACAATAAAGAAGAAAAGATCGTTGCTATATCTATACTATTATATATGTCAGCACCTATTTTGGTGTCTTCAAACTTTCTTTCTCTTTATGCCAAGTCAAATTTTCTATTCACAAAAAGGGCAAAAAAAATAAAAATAAAAAAATAAATAGAGAAGAGGGTGTGACCTAAGACCACAAATGTGATAAATAAGGCTTTTACCATTTGAGTTGCATATAACATATAATAAATGTTTTGTATATTTATTTATTCATTTGACTTACACATGCAATACGTGTATCAACCACTAGTGTATATATATATATATGTATACATATATGTGTATATAAGAAGTAGTTGCCAATCCTCCACCACCACCACGCAGATCCTCACCACTACCACCTTCTCTCATGACGTTCGCCTTCTCGTCTGTGAGACCCTCCAAATCAGCGCCAACCTCGCCTTCTCTACTCCGCCGTCTTCCTCCACGATTGTGGCGGCAGAGAGCAGTAGATTGAGGCTAGATCAAGCGATCTCGACGTGAACCAATCTAGATCTTGACTTTCCGGCAGATCGAGGGTGATCCTCGACATGGAGGAGAGCGAGAGCATATAAAGAGAAAGAGAGGAGAGAGATGGAGAAGGTGGAAAGAGAAGGCATAGTAAGAGGCGACAACGAGACGGTAGTGGTGGTGGAAAGAGATAGAAGAGAGAAGATGATGTTTGGTATTTTGTACAAGGGTAATGCTAGGGATACCAAATTTTCTACCAAATGGATGACCCAAAGTGTAAATCTCACACCAATGTGAGACATTTGGTCATTCATTTGGTAGAAAATTTGAGGCTTATAGCATTTTCCTTTGTATAGTGAACATAGGTTATAAGGTTTGAATGCCAACCCGTGTTTACGTATATATATATAGAAAGGGTATTTTGATCATTTCATCTAAATATGTCCTTATGGACAAACAAAATTAACTTCGGGATCTTTGGACAATGTAAATTCAATTTTGGACTTTTGACTCAAGTACCCTTTTTAAGATAACTTTTACAATGATTTTATTCTTTAAGTGTATTTAGATTAAGTGGATTTAAAAATTAAAATAATTTGTGTAAAATACTTAAATTTTTCACTAAAGATAAAAAAAAAAAATACAAAAAGCAAAAGACTCAAAAAATAATTTTAAAAACTGTTAATCAAACAGAGTGATTTAAATTTCTCAAATAGTAGTCTCTAATAGATGTGGATCCCTACTTAATGGAGTACATTAGTTTTTTAATGTGAATAAACTATATTAAATGAAATATTAACAATATAAATATAAAAGAAATTTTAAAAAAAATTTAATAGCTTAATAGGGTCATTACCCATCATCACCTAGGTGGAGTTGTCCTTGAAAATAATTTAAATAAATTAGAACAAAAAATTAATTATTAAAAAGGTGTCCTTGAAAATAATTTAAATAAATTAGAAAAAAAAATTAATTATTAAAAAGTAGACAGAATTACTTTTAACTTATCTTTTTTATTGCAGCTTTCAGCTTGCTAGCTGTAATTTGTAAACAACATCCAACAAGCCCAAACAATTCTGATTATTCAGGCCCAGCAACACTCAACACTCTCCAAGTGAGAAAGATTACCAACTAGTAAGAATAACCATCCTCTTGTAAATAAGGATTTTAATCAAAGATGTAATAAATTGAGTAATTATTCAGCAGTCAGTGAAACATTTTACCTCACTTTGTTAAATAATTGATACATTTTTTTTTAATTAGTGGAAGTTAGTAGTTAGTTATTTTTTGATCAATAATAATTAATTGTTAGATTAACACTTTAGGAGAGTTGAACTCCTACCATCTCCTTGCAAGTACTTAAGTATTGCATCGTATTCCACTCCTAAAAGTATAATCCAAGACCTCCCTTTAGGAGAAACTTTGGATAATAATACATGATAGTCCGAAGGTACCTAATAATTTTTTGGACATAACTTCCCTCCAGTCCACCGTTTGGACTAGAGAGTCTAGTTCAACCCATTATGGCCCCATTTTGAGTTCATTTCATCGGTCTGAATTGTTCAATTTTTAATACCTTTCGGATATATCATTCATGCAAAAAATTAAATTAATTAGATAATCAGTAATCACATATTGGACCACATTTGTATTTTAAAAAAATAGATAATAAATACGTTTTCAAAAGTAAATCATCTATTTTTTTAAGACAAATATATTCTACCTATATGATTACTGATATTTGATTAACATAATTTAAAGTAGCAGACAGAAAAAAAAAAAAAAAAAAAAACAACCTAATTGATTTGGATCAACAAAACAAACTCGAAACAACTCCACAATTAACTGAATTGTACTCTCCAATCCAAATGATAAACTAAAGGAGAGTTAAATCATATATATATATATATATATTTACAGCTGATATTTGCACATTAGTACATTGTGATGGGAGAAAATAACAATAATATCACTTTGCTTGGTTCCTCTTTTCTAAAAACACTTTTCAGAAAATTCTACTTTCTTATTTTTTGTATTTTTTTTTTGTTTTTACTGAATTTTTTTAATATTTTAACCAATTTTTTTTTAAAAACTTTTTAGACATACCTAGCATAAATATACCTAAAAAGTAAAAAAAATTCTGAAAAAAACCTTTTAAAAATTTACTAAATACCCAAAAAAATATATATACGAGAATTTAGTATTTTTTTTTTTATTTTTATGTATTTATTAATTTTTTAAAATATTTTTTTCACAAATTTTTTACTTTTTAGATACATCTAAATAAGGTGCATCTAAAAAAGTTTTAAATTTTTTTTTAAAATTTTAAAAATATTCACTAAAAATAAAAAAAAAAACACGAAAATAAAAAAACTCAATTTTCAAAAAATTTAATTCAAAAAACTCAAACCAAACACATTAGAGTTCTCACTTATTCTACATAATATTTTATACACCCTGTCTTAGATGTGTGTGAACACTAACCATTATTCAAAAAATTACATAATTGTCACTGGCATGCCAATCATTGGCTCTTAAGCTAAGAATTATTTTGAGAATTGATTTTTAATGTATTTTTTTTTTTTACATTTTTTAAAAAGAGGTTGAAAAGTAATTGTACTAGTTTTTTTATTACCAAAATAGGCTACGTTAGGTGTTTGCAACAGTAAACGTATCAATGTGGTGGTGTTCAAAAAAACAACAATGATAGAGACCACTAATTTTGGAGCTCTAAAAAGATCACTAATGACATGGCACTCAATAAAAAAAGAAAAAAAATACAACACCAAAGCCAAAACACCAAATCATTCATGGTGGGGCCTACTGCCACATCATTAGTGGTAGCACTAATTAGTGCTTCCACTCATTTTCCTCAAAAAAATATCAATGTGATGTAAGTGGTAGTTGGTTGGTTGGTTGGTTGGTTGCACAGTGTGAAGTCGATTCAGAGGGTTGCACTGTCTTACACTTCCCAAGCAACTATATTATTTTGAAAAAATAGTTAAAATTTAATTTTTTGATTTCTTTTTGAAAAAATATATAAAATTTTTGAAAAGTGTCGAGACTCAAAATGAGTTAAAAGTTAACTTTTGACTTTTGACTTTTAACATTCTTTCCAAATTAACCCATTAATACACAAACGTTATATTTCTTCTAGCTTATTTTGGAATGTAGGTTAAAAATTATTATTATTATATTTATTTTTTTATAAAAAATACAAAAAATAGAGAGGTGATGTAATTTAAAAAATTTAAAAAATAAAAAAGTTAACTTTTAACTAACTTGCTAAAATAGATTATGTCTCACTATAATCAACTTTTTAAACCTTCGATTCTTCTTTCTTTATTTATTTATTTTTTTTTTTTTGTTATTAGTTTACTTTTTTGACAATGTTTTTAATTCATGGGAAATGTGAGTGATATGGAAGAAGATTAGAAAAAGGCTACTGTTCATTCTTAAAATTGTGCATGTAATGTTCTCTTTATAATTTTTTTTTTTTTTAACAAAATGACATAATTTTCCTATCACAAAATATTATAACAAAAATTACAATGTGTCAATTTTTAAGGTGTACATAATAAATTTAAAATTCAAAAATTTATAACAAACTGACAAAACAAATTACAAACATTTATCTTTTATCACTAAAAATCATAATTGCGATAGATTTCTTCAAAATAATATTAAGGAAAAAACCAATAGAAGACAAAATGGTACCATGTCGACTTCATTTCTGATAAGTGAGAGTGGTTGCATTGTGGAGATTTTTGCATCAACTCTACTCTAGATCCAGGGAATAGTAATAAGTTTATCAGAATGGTAGTTGCATTGTGTACATTTTTGGGTCTAAAAGACAACTAGCTCTCGGCAATTGTAAGGTTATGCTCAGTATGGTGGAGGGAGTTCATCAAGAAGAAATTATTGAACATGTCTACGGAGTATTTTAATTTGTTAGTTATTGATTTAAATACTAAGTTTATCATTTTTGTGATAATTAGTACCAAGTATTACTCCAAAAATACTTAAAAATTTTGTGACACTTACCAATCAATCATATTAATTAGACTTATTTACCTACAGATCCTGATTGATAAATTTATCACTGTAAATTTATTCATAAAAATAAGAGAAACTGATATTTATTAGTAGGACTTAATAGATAATAAGTTTAAAAAATATAACCTATTAGTAATTTACCCAAAAAATTTCTCAATTAGGAGGTTAGAAAAGGGATGGGCCAAAAGTGTTCACCACAAAATAAAAATAAATAAAATCAAAATCATTATCAATACATGATATTATCACCCAATAACAACTTATAATGTAGATGTAATAAATCTCACCATATATATGGTGTTGGAAAATTTCTTTAAACAAGTACTTACAAATAAACAGTGAGTTAGTTTTGATAGGGGGTTATCTCCAATCTAGTAATTGGGTTGGACCACACTGCTAGGATTTGTATGAGTCTCATTTCAATTGTAAATGACAAGAGTGATCATAAAAATAGATTGTATATTTTGTCAAAGATAAATGTTACAAAATTATGGATCTATGTATATCAGATTGACCTAATTTTTTTGTGAGTAATCTGTATAAAGTGATCTAAAAAATGAACATCTTAAATAATTAAAACGGGACCAATGATAATCCTGCAAACCCGAACAGTGTTGTCCAGTTCAATAACTATAGACTGGAAACAAGCCCTTCATTAGTTTTATCATTGGCAGATGATATGATTAACGACTAGGGAGTTATTGCAATTAGATTTGTCTCACATGTCATTTTTGAACTAGAAAAAAAAAAAAGTTTTATTAATATACTCTAAAAGTCTTTTACTCAGTACCAATTAATTTTAAATTAGATGAACTGATGCAACCAAAGCAACCTTCAACAGAGTTGCAGTAACTATTTTCCACTATGCAAAATACAACTTGGCCATACTATTTTGAAATAAAAAATTAAAGACAATGATGGGGCATGCAATTTATTTTTGAGCAAATTATATAGATAGTCCTAATGTTTTAATTTTTGTGTCATTTTTGAAAAATCTAAATTTTTTGAAATATTGAGTTGTGATTATATTTCAATTTTAAACAATGAATTACAATTCCAATCAAACAATTAAAGACAAATCAACATACCGATTTAACGTGAAAAAAATCACAATTGGAGCACCTCCAATTGTGATAAAAAAACTACGGGCTAAAGTCACAAAATAATCCACTAAATAAACAAAAAGAAATTACACATGTGTACCATTAATTACCTAGCAAATCCATACCAAAATTGAACCGACCCCGATGTGCCTCTTTCACCACCGTCTTCACCTCAAAATTATCTTGCCCAACATTGAATCCACAACACCGATATCGAATCCATAACGATGAACCACTCCGGAATCTACCAAAGCTTTAGACCCAAGTTCTCCAAAATCCACCGAAGAACAACTCTTTTTTTTGTGAATAAAAGACAACAAACAAACCCCTTGATGATATTGATATAAAGTTCATGGATTCATTGATCACTTTTAAATCATCAAGGAAACATTCATAAAAGCACCACCTAATATAAAGCACTTTGTTTTTTTTCTTCATGTTTGAAAATCTGGACGGCTCAAATTTTAAAACGAGTAAACAGCGCACTTTATTGTAAGCTGGACCTCAAAGATTGTTCAAGCGCACACTTCACCGCTCGAGCGGTGTGAGTAAAGGCGGTGCAAAATATATAGGCTAACCGCTTGAGCGTAACATTCATCGCTCGAGCAGTAAAACTTGCTTCTCAAAATTTTAGACACTCTGCAAAATTACTGGATGATCCTTTTCTTCGCTCAAGTGCACAAATGACTGTTCGAGAGGTCAAACAATTTTGATTGCATTTTTGCTTTTTGCTTCAAGGGCACTGTCTCTCGACCTTGTTTGGGCACTACCCCAGACCCGCCATGGGGTGCGGCCCCCAGATTCCCGTACATAGTTAGCGAAGTAGCAAATATAAAAGGATCAAGATCACAAATTCCTCTGCATAAGGCATAATTCGGATTGGATTCGCATCTAAACACTTATACCCTCACTGAAACAAAAGAGTGAATTAAATTATTACTGAAAGGAGTTTTGTCAAACGGGATTGTTAATTACAAAAACCTAACAATTCTGATTCTTGTAATTCTAATTGCCTAGATTTTGTCACTAAATCTATAATTTTGTCTCAATTTAGTTTAATTAATTAAATTTTTTTAGTGTTTCTTAATAAAAAAATGCCCACATATGTGCCGTGTGTTATGATTTCGTAAGCAAAATTATAAACTTGTTTAATTTTTTGAGTTAACCTCAACCAACTCAATGACCGTTTTTCTTCAAAAATCCTAATTAGCATCATGAATTGGAATAAATTGATACAAAATTTAAAATTAAAGGTAAAATCAAACTAATTGAAATTACAGATATCAAAATGACAAAAAGTAAAATATAAGAAGGGAAACACTATGATACACACCCCATATGCACTTGTTACGTATTTTTGTGACAAATGTTACGCATTTTTATGGTAGGAGTTACGACAATTTGTTGTTAAGAAATAAAATTATGCATTTTTATGATATTATTACATTTATCATAAAAATACATAATATACATCACAAAAAAACATAACAAAATGCATAAGAGTGTATGCCATAAAATTTCTCCTATAAATAAGAACTACTGATTAGAGCATCTCCAATGGTTTTCCATTGGAGATGCCAAAGCCATTTTATAGTAGGTGTGAGTGAAAAGTGTTCTCCAATGGTAAGTTTTGGCAGCTGCTATCTTTGGCAAATGTCAAAACTTGTGTCAAATATGGCACAAGCTTTGGCAGTTGCCAAGTCACCAAAACCAACTGTTTCCCCCTCCCTCCCTCCCTCCCTCCCTCCCTCCCTCATCAACCTTCCCAGAAGTTTTTTCCAAAACAGAAGCAAACATTCACCAAAAAATAAATAAATTCTAAAGCTAAAAATTTCAGAATCAATAAATCAATCTAAAGCAAAAAAAAAAAAAAAAAAAAAAAAAAAAAAAAAAAAAAAGAAGAAGAAAAAAGAAGAAGAAGAAGAAGAAGAAGAAGAAGAAGTTGAATTTCAGGAATTTCAAGCAATATAAATGAATCAATTTCAATAATTTCAAGTAATGAATTTAAAATAAATAAATAAATAAATAAATTTGAGCAAGATAATATCATAAAAAATATCTGCAATTTGGAGAGGAATTTGGCTTCATTTTCCTCTTCATCATCATTGTCATCATCAACAACAACAACAATAGCAACAACAAAAAAAAACCCTCAAATCTGTTTCATTTAGATCTTCTGGCACAACTGGCTTAATGGCAGAAACAGACGCAAAAGAAATGATGTAAAAGACAAAGACAAAACAAGATAATGATGTCCGAGGTAACACACCCGAAATCACCTGACTCTAACACAACAGGACTGACTCGATACAACAAGACAGACTTGACTGACTCGGTACAAAAAGACACTCAATACAACACAACAAGACTGACCTAATACCCAAGTCAGAAAGTACAAAAACTAGCATTTGCACATTGCTCAAAACAGTGCGTGCCATCCCCAAATCTGGAGTAAACTGAGTGCCATCCACAGGTGGTTCATCCCTCGATCACATAATCACATTATCCCCCACATTCATCGATCCAGTGCCGATAGACTTTGCAGGACCTGGTGCGACGATGACCTCGTTGATAAATGCCGGAACAGTAGAACAGGTGAGCCTTGTTTGGCCTTTCTTTGCCTTGCCTCAGCGAAGGAAACACTAGTTGTCTCTGAACCAAATCTCTGACCTGACAAAGTCTATCAACACAAGTCCAATGTAGTCGGGGGATATCGGAGCCTTCTTCAGCTATGGTTCTAGGACTACCTTGCAAAAGAGAAAACAGACAGCATCTCAGCCTGATTTCACCAGAATAGATATGAGCATAGTTGAAATGACTGTGCTCTCTACTGAATTCTGTCCAAAATTCTGCCTGTAAACTGATACCCTCAGGCCGATACTTAGACTTGTAGCTGATACATGCATCCCGTAGCGATGCACCCTAACAGCACACACATCAAGCAAGTGAGAGCCAAAACATCCCTATGGTGGGGTAAGGTTTCCCTGTCTTATTTTGTCAGGAACTAGGGTTTCACTACACACGCATGCGGTTTCAAACAACCTACATTCGGGTAAGCAACCTGTCCTAGTTTGGAATGGTCTCTATGGTTTCCGATATACAACTAGGTCGAGGTCAAAAGGGTGCCTCGGTAAAAACCAAGGTTTGTGTTTCCATCATGGTAGAGCCCGTAACCGGTCAGCCTTATGGCATGCTTTTCCAAGCAAGCCTCCGGCAAACCGTTCAGGAATAACAGATAGCAAACACTGTGACTTAGGCGCACCAATGCAAATGCAATGCAAAGAAACACATAAGTGTAGACAAAACAACATATCATGATTTCGAGTCAAGTTCTCTAAGTCCCTAGCAGAGTCGGCAGAAACTGTAGACCGCCCGGAATTCTTTCTGCGCGCCCTTTTTTTCGGAGAGGGCGCGAATTGGGTTCTAGCTACTACAGTTCGGACTCCTGTCACGGTTCTGAATCTAATCTCACAAAGTGTAATGTAAGACTGATAAATCACCAAAGAGTCCAAATCCAGCAAATCGTTTTGGAAAATCGATTTTAATCAAAAAGCGCCAAACATGGACTGCTTTTCCAGATTTCAGAGTCGCCACCTAAATATTTTATTTTGAGAAATTTAGGAAACCCTGACTCATGCCTAAGGCCACGTGTCCGTCATCATCAAAGTTGCCTCGGCTCGGGAACTTGGGTACGAGAGGGGAAGGTCCTGAAATGAGCACCCCCGCTCGCCCGATCAAAGATCGGCCTCTACTATACATGATATGTTGTTTTTGAAACACATGTGTTCTTGTGTGATTATTAGTTAACTTACTATGTGATGCGCACAACACACAAGTATAAACTAAATCACTCGATTTGGAGCAAAACAACTCATGTTTGTTTTTGAAAATGGTTTGAAAGTGCTACTCGCAAGTAGATGTAGACACCCCATTTTTGACCGACCTTAAGACTCAGACGTCATCGATTGAGCGCTCGGTGATTGCGCATGTTGTGCTCATTCTGAGGTTACGGAGTCTCGGCTGAGAGCCATGCCTCCGGCCTTCGGGACTCTTTTGTGCTTTGCCTCGATTTGCGAACCAGGTTCTATTTTCTCTTCCCGAAGGGAGGGAGAGGTCTCGTAGACCATCTCTCAGTGGCCGTAGGATACTTTTCGTGGTCGTAGACCACTGTTCCCGTTTGGAGACCAGTTTTCGATTTTCGGAGCCGTTGGCCGTGCGCCTCGGTTCGGGACCCCTTAACTTTCTCCGTTTGCTCCGGTTTTTGGTACACACCTTGTTTCCTCTCTCTAGAGGGACACTTTGGCTCGGGAGACCACCTTCGTGGTCGCACACCACTTTCGATGCTTAACAGTCAGTTTTTGGGGCACCCGGCTGCGCGTTTTGGCCCCCGAACCCTCGTTTTGCATCCGTCTTGGTTCATTTTTGGCATGGACCCTATTTTCATTGTTTGGAAGGTGGTACAAGGGTGGGAGACCACCTTTTCTCCCGCTGACCGATTTTCTTGTCAGGAAGCTGGTCTCCTTGATTTTTGAGCCACATTTGACTGGTCTCCACTATACCACTAGCTTGCTTTCAGCTTGGAGACCACCCTGGGAGCTGCTGACCACCTTGACCCTTTTGACCTGGTCGGCCGACCATAAAAAGTGGTCGGCCGACCACCTGAACTTTTTGAACCTGGTCGGCCAGCTCTCACCTTTTCTGTCTCTGTGAGTTGTTGCCAACTGTGCCAGCTGGAAGGCACATAAAGGATCCTCCATACACGTGTATGGAGGGTCTTCAAGCTTGGTTTTAAGCTTCTTGGAGAATCTTTGGTCTCCCTTGTCTATAAAGGAAGGCCTCCCCTTCCTTGTAGAGGGTTCAGAATTTTGGTCTAAGGCATACAATACCTCTATCTCTATATCTCTACATTTGAGCTCCAAAAGTCCCTTGTTCTTGGCCTATTGCTTACCACCTCTTGGCCTAACACCTCCAACATCAACCTAAGCACCTTGGAGCTTGTTTTCAGAGGCTAAGGAGTTGGTATTTTGGTCCAGAAGCTACTGGAGTACTTGAACTTCAAGGGTAACACCCTATTCCCTCTTTTAAGCTTTATTTTGCTCCATCTTTTAGCCGTACTTGCAAGCATATTTGAGCTTTGGCGTAAACTGAAAAAAGTCTCATTTTGAGGCCCTTAATATGTTCGTTTAAGATCATTTTTATGTTGGGGGTCATTTACCCCTTTGCATGCTTCATTTTGCCTTATTTTGAGCCATGCATTAGGGCCTTTGCATTGACCTTTGTTTGGCCTTGTAGCCACTGAAATTTAGTGGATTTTCAGTGGCTAGAATGCTGTTTTGAGTGCCAAAATCAGAGAGGGGTGACCCTCTCTCTCCTTGTTTTGTTTTCTAGCATATTTGGCCTAACAAAGGAGCCCTTATTTTCATGCTTCCAAGCCATGTTTTAGGACATTTTTGGTGGGTTTTAGGACCTGCATAGGCTCTGTACAGAGCCCATTTTTCCATTTTGGGTGTCCATCTTGCATGTGTAGAACAACCCTCTTTATAGCCTATCAAAGCAGCCTATCATTCTTGCATGCATAGACCATGTTTCAGTGGGTTTTTGGGCTTTATTTGGCATGTCATACCTCTGAATTTTGCTGGTTTGGTGGCCTCTTGATTGCCTCACATGCTTGTAGTGCAAATCCTCTTTACTAGCTTACATTGCATGCTATTTTGGCCTTTGATTCTAACACTTTTTGGCCATGCTTTAAACTAATTTTGTGCATATTTTAGACTGCCTTAGCTCTGTTTTTATGCCTCATGGTCGAATGATGCTTGTTATGCACGGTTGTAGTTCAATACCCTTGCCTAGCTTTGAGTTTTGGAACCTATTGCATGCTTATGCTGAGGTGTTTTCATGTTTTGCGGCCATTGAGAATCATATTTCAGAGCTTATATGTATGCCTTATTCCCATGTTTTCCACTCTTTAAATGTGTTTGAGAGTCGTGCTTAAATACCTCATTTATGGACCATTGCATGAGCTTCATTTCGATGCATTTTGAGCCATCATTTTAGACCATTTTCCCACTGTCTTGGACCTGCATAGGGACTATTTGGGTCTTGTTGGGTCATTTGAGTATTGCTTTGTGTACCTCTAGTGTAATGCACTTCACTAGTTTCGGTACCTGGGCCATCTAGCATGCATTGTGTGAGGTGTTTACATGATTCGGGACCATCTTGCATGTCATTTCAGAGCTGGAAAATGTATGATTGTATGCCATATTTCATCCCTTGCCATGCTTTGGTAGAGTTGCATTTGGTGCCTTAGATTTGGTCCCTCGCATTGTGCATGTTTGCATAAGTGTTGTTGCCTCAATTTCATCATGTTTGGCCACTGATTTGAGTGTGGCTGAGGTCCACTCATATTGGTTTAAGTCCATCTTGCATTGTGTATGCCATATTATGTCATGTGCATTGAGTATGCCATTGATAGTTCATAGCATTGCGCATGCTAGTTGCACCTTTGCATATCACTCCTTACATGTTTGCGTGTCTTAGTTGCATTTCGTTTAGGATTGCATGCTAGTTTTTGCATTGTGTTTGCATGCCATGCCATTCTAGTTGTTGCATAGTGTTTGGAGTAGGGTTTAGTCCAAACACGGAAAACGAGGGACGTTTCGTACTCAAAGTGACGAAACGTGCTTCAATTCCCGGTCGCCGACACTCTTGACTATCCATGATAGAGTTGTTGGCTTTAGGTGTCCATTTGTGCATTCATTTCACATTGAGTCGTGCAAATCGACTCCGCGGCCATCATGCATAGAGATGCGTGATTGGTGGCACGAGGATCGAGGACTACACTCCCTAGAGCTCATGCAATGACGGGAAGGGTGGTTGTGCATACATATGTTAAAAATACTTTGCCATGCCTCTTTCTTCCTCTCTGTTGTAGCAAACCGGAAGCCAGCAGCAAAAACTAGTCAGCAGTATCCCTACAAGTTCCCATGGAGTTGTGTACAGTATTCCGGGGTCAATTGTAAACAGAGGCAAATCGGGGCATTGCGGTGGATTTCCCGACAAGGCGACTCGAGCATGCATGCGTCTTTCATCATTCCGAACAGAGCTGAGGTAGTCTACTTCATGTAGCATTGCATGCTAGTTTACTCGTTTTCTTAGTTAATTCGTTAATTAGCTAGTGTTGTGTAATAATTAGTTATTCATTTTGGTTGTGTAATATTTATTCGGACCCCCTGCGAGAGGGCAATGTTGTAATTGTGCGTGTGTGTGTGATGCATGTCTTCCAACCCCACGTCCTTTCTTCCTTTTATTTACCAGCTTATGATGGTTAGTTTTAGGGCACGTTTCAATTAGCATACTTATGCTCGCATGTTTGCATCCATTCACCTGTCTTGCATGCAGCGGGCTCGGCGCATCATACTAACTGCTTTGTATTTCAATTCCGAGTTGAATATGTGTATCAATTGCATTTCACATGACATTTTAGAATAGCCGAGCCTATCTTATTTGCATTTTGTATGTGTTGCATTAGGCATTCTTAACATAGCTAGGATCATGCATTGATTTCTAACATAGCTTTTGTTTTGGCTCGGAGTACTCGGTAAATGTTTATGCTTTAGCATCCTTGCATGCGTGTGAGCGATTGCCATGATAGCATGTTTGCCATGAGGCTAACTGCTTATGTGATATAACTGCCTGAATGCCTGTGGGTGAAGGTTGGGTTGCTTGAATTGGAATAATTCGTCGAAACCCGTGTTTTTAGGCTACTTGCGAGTAGCAAACTTCAATCCATTTTCAAAACAAACGGACATACGGTGCTTTGTTCCAACTTAGACAATCCAGTCTATACTTGTATGCTGTGCGCATCACATAGTAATTCTAGGCTAATAACCGGAATAAGAGCACATATTGTTTTCAAAACTCGATATCATGGTTAGTAGAGGCCGATCTTTGATCGGGCGACGCGGGCGTGCTCACGAAGTGACCTTCCCCAATCGTACCCAAGTTCCCGAGCCGAGGTAACTTTGGTGATGACGGACACGTGGCCTTAGGCACGAGTCAGGGTTTCCTAAATTCTCCAAAAATAAAATATTTAGGTGGCGACTCTGTATCTGTCAAAGCAGTCCATGTTTGTCACTTCTTTCTAAAAATCTGTTTTCCAAAACGATTTGCCGGATTTGGACTCTTTGGTGATTTATCGGTCTCGCATTGCACTTTGCGGGATTAGATTCAGAACCGTGACATTTGAGTCCGAACTGTAGTAAGCCCAAATGAACAAAACGGGATTTCTCCCGGGACATTCGGGGACGTCTACAGTAGGCTAAAGCGCGGATTTGCCACCCTCAAGTGAGCTTAAAACTCACAATCATCGAGTTGTTCAAATTCAGGCAATCAAGCCTCCACCCACTGGCATTCATGCAGTTAGTCACTTAAGAAAATAGTCTCATGGCAAGCATGCTGTCATGACAACACTCACACTCATGCAAGGATGCTAAAACGTAAACACTTACAGTGTATTCCGAACCAAAACAGGAAACTAGTTAGAAATATCCATTATCTTAACTATGTTAAGATGCCTAATGCAACACATGCAAAAATGCAACTGAAATAGGCTTGGCTATCTAAGATGGCATATGAATGCAACACTTGATAACATGCTTTGAAACACGTATTCAAGTAAGTATTGAAATACAATGCAGTTTGAAAGATGCGCCGATCTCGGTGCGTACAAGACAAATGAATGATGCACGCATGCAAACATAATGTATGCTAATCGAAACATGTCCTAATCTAACCACTGAAAGTAGGTAAATAAAGAGGAGAAAGATGTGGGGTTGGAAGACATTTACACACACACGCACACTTATTACAACATTTTCCCTCTCGACGGAGGGTCCGAATGAAAGCTAAGCTAATCTAAGCTAAGCTAATCAACTAATCTAATTAAGCTAATTAGACTAATTATTACAAACCAATCAAATAACTAGTAAACTACTTACTAATTATTACAACACCTTAACTAACTAACAAATTAATTAAAGCACAAATTCAGATGTTAACTAACAAATAAAACTTTAAACTATGCTGCCTCAGCTCTGTTGAAGAAGTTGAACATGCATGCTCACATTTGGTTTCTCGCCCCGAAAAGCTCTCCGGTTTGTTCTCTTGAGGCTCTGTCTGCAGGGTGTCTTCAAGATCTTACTGTTGAAACTTACCAAAACAGTGCTGGGGAGTGCACTAGTGGCCTGCCGGCCATAAAAGGTGGCTGCCGGCCACCTGTCGGCCAAGAGTGGGCCTCTGCCGGCCAAGGATGGAAGGGTGCCGGCCATCAATGTGGCACTGCCGGCCACTGGTGTGCTGTGACACCATTCTGCAACAGAGCACAAAAACAGAGGAAAGTGAGGGTCTCCCTAGGGCATGTGTGTACTATGCCGCTCCATATCATTTCAAAACATCAAGAGAGAGACACTATTGGATCCAAAACCATCAATCAAGCATGCAATGCATGATGGCCAAAGATCCAATCTTGTACAAATTCAATAAATGCAATGCAGACAAGACTCTAAGACCACGGCCTTATCATGAGTGATCAAAGGCAATAGAGACAAAGGGGATTCGCTCGCTTTCATCACTTTGAGTATGAAGTGGGCCAATCCACCTTGTGTTCAACATAACGTCCGGTTGAACACGATGCAATGTGTAGACACCCTATTTTTTACCGACCTTAAGACTCAGACGTCATCGATTAAGCGCTCAGTGATTGCGCATGTTGTGCTCGTTCTGAGGTTTCGGAGTTTCGGCTGAGGTCCTTACCCCCGGACCTCGGGACCCTTTTATGCGTTGCCTCGGTTTGCGGACCAGGTCTTGCTTTCTCTTCTCGAAGGGAGGGAGAGGTCTTGCAAACCATCTCTCAGTGGCCGCAGGCTACTTTTCGTGGTCGCAGGCCACTGTTCCCGTTTGGAGACCAGTTTTCGGTTTTCAAAGCCATCGGCCACGAGCCTCGGTTCGGGACCGCTTAACATTCTCCGTTTGGCACGGTTTTTGGCACACACCTTGTTTCCTCTGTCTAGAGGGACACTGCGGCCCGGGAGACCACCTTTGTGGTCGCACGCCACTTTTGGTGCTTAACAGCCTGTTTTCGGGGCACCCGGCCGCGCGTTTTGCCCCCCCGAACCCTCGTTTTGCATCCATCTTGGTTTAAGTCCATCTTGCATTGTGTATGCCATATAGTCCATGTTATCGCATGTTCGATCATTGCATTGCGTATGCCTCGTTCAGAACATTGCGTATGTTAGTGCATTGTGTATGCATGCCATATAATCCACGTACATTGAGTATGCCCTTCATTAGTCCATAGCATTGTGTATGCTAGTTGCATGCTTGCATGTCATCCTCTGCATGTTTGCATCACTTAGTCGCATCACATTTATGATTGCATACTAGAGTCGCATTTGTACATGCCATGCCATTCTACTTGTTGCATTGTGTTTGGAATAGGAGTTAGTCCAGACACAGGAAACGATGAACGTTTCATACTCCAAGTGATGAAATGTGCCTCGATTCCCGGTTGCTGACACTCTTGACCACCCATGATGGAGTTGTTGGTTTTAGTTGCTTATATGTGCATTCATGTCCTATTGAGTCGTGCAATTCGACTCCTTGGCCATCATGCATCAAGATGCGTGATTGGTGGCTCGAGGGTCGAGGACTACACTCCCTAGAGCTCATGCAATGACAGGGAGAGTGGTCATGCACACATGTGTTGCAAATACTTTGCCGTACCTCTCTCTTTGCCTTTGTTGCAGAAAACCAGAAACCAAGGGAGGAAACTGGTCGGCCGACCAAGTTTAGTGGCTGGCCGACCACTTTTTCTGGTTTTTCACCACAAAAGTGGTCGGCAGGTGGTCTCCAAGGCCAATGGCTGGTCGACAGCCTTCCCACAGATTCCTAGGGTAGAGTTTCATCTCCTTGGAGCTTTGTGCAAATTTCTGAAATCAATTGCAAACAAAGGCGAGCCGGGGCATCGCGATGGATTTCCGCGCAAGGCGACTCGAGCATGCATGCATCCTTTATCATTCAAGGCAGAGCTGAGGCAGTCCATATTCATGTAGTTTGCATGCTAGTTTAATTGCTTACTTAGTTAGTTTGTTAATTAATTAGAGTTGTGTAATAATTAGCTATAATTTGTTATTCATTTTGGTTGTATAATAACTAGCTTAATTAGATTAGCTTAGATTAGCTAGTTGGTGTCGTATTATTTATTCGGACCCTCCGAGAGAGGGCAATGTTGTAATAAGTGTGCGTGTGTGTGATGTATGTCTTCCAACCCCACGTCTTTCTCCCTTTTATTTACCAGCTTATGATGGTTAGTTTTAGGGCACGTTTCAATTAGCATCCTTACGCTCGCATGCTTGCATCCATTCATCTATTTTGCATGCACTGAGCTCGGCGCATCATACTAACTGCATCGTATTTCAATTCCAAGTTGAATACATGTTATCTGTAGCATCTCACATGCCATCTTAGAATAGCCGAGCCTATCTTAGTTGCATTCTTGCATGTGTTGCATTAGGCATCTCAGCATAGTTAGGATTCATGCATGTTTTCTAATTAGCTTCTTTCTTTGGCTCGGAGTACTCGGTAAGTGTTTATGCTTTAGCATCCTTGTATGCGTGTGAGTGACTGCCATGATAGCATGCTTACCATGAGGTTATGTGCTTATGTGATATAACTGCCTGAATGCCTATGGGTGAAGGTTGGGTTGCTTGAATTGGAATAATTCGTCGAAACCCGTGTTTTAGCCTACTTGCGAGTAGCAAACTTCAATCCATTTTCAAAACAAACGGATATGCGATGCTTTGTTCCAACTTAGGCAATCTAGTCTATACTTGTACGCTGTGCGCATCACATAGTAATTCTAGGTTAATAACCGGAATAAGAGCACATGTGTTTTCAAAAACAAGATATCATGCTTAGTAGTGGTCGATCTTTGATCGGGCGAGCGGGGGTGCTTATGAAATGACCTTCCCCAATCGTACCCAAGTTCCCGAGCCGAGGTAACTTTGGTGATGACGGACACGTGGCCTTAGGCACGAGTCAAGGTTTCCTAAATTCTCCCAAAATAAAATATTTAGGTGGCGACTCTGTATCTGGAAAAGCAGTCCATGTTTGACACTTCTTTCTAAAATCAATTTTTCAAAACGATTTGCCGGATTTGGACTCTTTGGTGATTTATCGATCTTGTATTGCACTTTGTGAGATTAGATTCAGAACCGTGACATTGAGTCCGAACTGTAGTGAGCCCAATGAACAAAATGGGATTTTCCCCGGGACGTTCGGGGACGTCTACACAATGCAAACATTGTGTTCATCGTGGCATGAAATGGAAGACTCTAACATGCAAACAACGCATGCACAACATGTTAAGAGACCTAAGCATTAAAACTAGTGAAGGATACAATACTAGGACCATGAAATACAATGCTCAATGGACTAAACCAACCCCAAACAGACCTCATGCATGCCAAAATAGTGGCCAAGATGATCTGAAATGATAGCATGAAAGGCAAGAGAATGATGTTCATGCATTGGCTCACAAACAAGGCATAATGCTCAACTCTCAAACACAATTAAAGAGTGATAAACATGAGAGTATAACAAGGCTATATGCTCTGAAATCATGTGAGAAATGAGGCTAAGGCATGCAATCATCACATTCAAAGCATGCTAAGGACCTCAAACACAAAACTAGTGAAGCCTAACTACACTATAGCTATACAAGGCTAAGCATATATGACCAAGACCACTTGAAACAGACCTCAAGCATGTTAAATCAGTGGCAAAAATGTGCTGGAGCAAAGCTAGCACATGCTAGAATGATGAACTAAAGCATGAAGCATGTTAGGCCAACAAGCATGATTGCACTACAAGTACCAAAAGCAAGCAAGAGGTGACCCAAACACCCAAAAACAGAGTTAAGGCATGTCAAAACAAAGCCAAAAACATGCTTGAACTAAGTCACAAAAGAGTAGAAGCACATGCTCATTTGATAGGCTAATAACACAAGCAAGCAAGACAAGAGGAGAGGGGACCACCCCCTCCCATTTTGGACCTCAAAACCACTTTTCCACCACCAAAATTCCTCTGAGTTTCAGTGTTAGAAAGGCCATGCAAAGGCTATTACAAAAGCTTCAAAGGATGGCTTAAAAGCTTAATAAATAAGCAAAGAAAGAGGGTAGACCACCCCTAACTCCAACAAGGACTCAAACCAACATTTTTAACACTTAAAATCAGAGCTTTTTGTAGTTGACAACTAGGCCCAAAACAACATGCAAAGGTGGCTAAGATGGTATGCAAAAAAAAAACTTAAAAGGGGAATATACTCACCCTTAAAGAACAGCAGCAAGGCAGGTCTTCCTTTGAGCCAAAACCAGCCTTTTGAGTTCCAAACAAACCTTCAAGAACCTCAGCTCCAAGGTAGTGGCGTTTGACTAGGTGTTCCTTTGCAAAAATGTGAAGAAAACACACTTTAAGGCACTATTGAGCACAATATAGAGAGAGAGTGTGAGAATTCTAGAGAGAGAGAGAGATATTTTGTCTCTAAATTTTTTTGACCCCTTGGAGAGGGAGAGGGAGAGGGGCCTCCCCTTATACAAGCAATGCAAGCAAAAGCTTGCTTGACAAGCTTGAAACTTGCCTTTATCCCTCCATACACTATGGAGGATGGCTCAGTGAGCCACAGCTGGCTCAAAAGATCTAAATTAATATCTGTTGAAACATGGTGGCCGGCAGTGCCTCATTGATGGCCGAAAGGCCTCGTCAATGGTCAGCAGGGCTAAATTGATGGCTGACAATGCCAAAAAAAGGCTGGCAGTGCACTATAAGAATCATGCTGAAAGAACCAACGCATGGTCCAAAAATGGAGCAGAAAGGATATAGGGTTTGGAAAGCTCAAACCTATGACGTTCCGCCGGGAAAATCGAGTACTCGACGAGCAATCAAACTTGTCATCGGATGTACCTGCAAGCATATCTAAGTCTTGAAGACAGTTAAAAATGGGGTGTCTACAAGGTCCATGTAAAAGTCTTAAAACACTCTCTAATTTCCTTTTAGTTACGAACATGTAAAGTAGTTTTGGTAGTCCTCTATGAGACTGCTTGCATACACGTATCTAGAGATTGCTAGAGTCGTATTTGCTGTAGCGTGTTTTTATTGAAATGAAAGAATTGTTGCTTTATAGTTTTGGAAAAGTGCACGACATGAAGTTTCAGAAAGAAAACTTATATTTTTGGCATGACATCTCATTGCATTCACCTTGCGATATTGTTAAACTTTATACACTTTATTAAGATTATCTCTGCTGGGTTTTATACTCATCCTTATATGAAAAACCATTTTCAAGTGCTGGCGGTATGCCTTTGCTAAGGTGATGACTTGGGAGGATTTTGGAGCGTGAAGCTTATCTCTTTTACTTTATGTTTTGTAAAGCCAAGGGCTAATTTGTTTTGGATTTAAAATCCACTTTTGTTTCAACCAGGTAAAGCCCTTGGAACTTGTAGCCTGTATGGCATTTCTTTGTACTTATTTCAATCTTATCCCTTGCAATCACATGCTATAGATTCAAGTCTTAGGAATTGTAAATATATAATTGCATGTGATTCTCTTTTGTAAATCTCAATCAAAATTCATGAATGAAATACGGAGTTTTAGTATTAATGTTGATCAATGACTTGTCAAGAATACTTATTGCATTCACATGTTAATTATATGGATAATGAGAATTGAACTATGGACGTGAGTTAATCTTGACGATTTGGGTGGTGATCGCTCCAAATGTGCATAAGTCACTACAATTTGTAAAGTGAGCTTTGTAGGGCAACCTAGGCAAAAGGGTACAAGGTACCTAGGTTTGGAGGTGCAAACGTAGATCACCCCACATGTGTGGTGGGAGTGATTGTTAGAATTAGTCTACCCAAGTGGGATCCATTAGTTATTTATTTGGTTTATACATGTATTTGGTGTGTGATAGTTGAGTTTGAAATTTACTATGAATCCAATATGTGTAAGATTTAGTTTCCTAATTATATGGGATTAGGATTCTTTGGAATTGTTTATAAATAACTAAATTGGTGGAGGGGGGAGGGGGCGGAATGGATTTAGGTGGTGAGAATCAAGAGAGTGGTAGGAGATGAGAGAAAAATTACAAACAAGCAAAGGGTTTTGGGTTTGGGTTTTTTTTTTAATCTCATATTTATAATCACTCATATTATAGTGGATTTGTCATACCCGTGGATGTAGGAAATTGGTGCCAAACCACCTAAATGTTGGTGTCTTAGTTTTCTATGTGTTTTTGTTGGCATGGGTGGGATTCAAAATCCCAATAATGCTATGATTATCCGATCAAATTGATTTTTTCTATAAATAGTCTTGAAGGACCCTAGAAGTTAAAATGGTAGTCCAACTTATGGAGCTACTCATATATATATATATATATATTGAAAGCTTGTGTCAAAGTGTTTAGTGCAAATTTTGTTAGAAGCTTCAGAGTTAAAAATTAACAAGCAACTTTATAAATTTTTATAGATGGGGTCACTTCTACAAGTTTAAGTTTTGCAAATTTTGTAAAGAAAAACATCTTTTAAACTAAATAATATTTTGTTTGGTTTTGAGTTTTTTATTTTTTGTGTTATGTTGTCTTTAGATCCCCCTCCCCCCCATATTTTAGTCATTTTTTTAAACCTTCTTTTAGATGCACCTAGCCTAAATGTATCTAAAAATTGTATTAAAAAAATCTGAGAATTTTTTTTTTCTAAATTTTTGTATTTTCCTTTCATATTTAGTGAATTTTTAAAAGAGAAAATTAGTGATAAATTCAATCTAAGGAGGGTATAAGGCATTAGGTCCAGTAAATATTTTTTATTAGTGAGAGGTCCACCTTTTATGAAATAATTTGGTGAAAAGTCCTTTTATTAGTTGTGGTAGACATTTTGCTTCCAATTTTACCCCTTTAATTTTTCTGTTGACTATTTTTTTATCTGTTCAAATTTTTTTGACTATCTGTTCAAAAAAATTTCACTATCTTTTTAAATTTATATTTATATGTTGAATTTTTTTCCCCTATCTCTTCAAAATCTATGAATTTCTCTCTCTATCTGTTTAAAATATGTGAGTTTTTTTCTCTATCTGTTTAAAAAATATAAAATTTTAATCTATTTGTTTAAAATTTCACAAGCTTACTTTCAATCTGTTGGAATTATCCAATGCAGCAACACACCAACAAATCTCTCTCTCTCTCTCTCTCTCTCTCTCTAGGAATGACAATGGATAACCTACTATGTGGGTATCCATGGAGACCCAACCAAAATATATGGGTTTTTTCCTTTTTTCTTGTCTATCAGGTAAGGTAAGTAATGTTCTTTAAATCTCCACCGGGGATGGATTAGGGATGGGTACCCACTAATTTTCCCATATGTTTTTTTTTTTAATATTTTTTTTAGACACATCAGAAAATAATTTCTCCATATGTTTTTACTACTTTGTTTACAATTAGAGTTTTAATTCTCACTTTCTCATATCCTCTCACTACAGCAACGACGATTTGTGATGGCGACAATCTAGCGTTGACAAGATTGTGACTATCGATAAAAAACGCGCAATTAATCATAACCAAAACATGGGAATTGAAGACAAAAATGTACAAAATTTCAATTGAGGTGATCACTAGTTAAGATGAAAATTGGGAAATTCAATCTAAGGTTACAATCAAATTAGAGAGAAATCCAATAAAACAATTGCATGAGACAGTGAAACAAGAAAATTCATTCTATAAATGCAAATAAAAATTAAAAAACAAGAAGAAGAATATGGAAACGAAAGCAACAACTCACCTTCTGATTATCGAAGATCAATTAATAGAGAGGAGAAGGAGATACATAAAATTAAAAAAAATTTAAAAAAATTAAAAAAGAAGATGAAATTTTTTTGTAGGAATATAATTTTTCTAAATAAATTTTAAAAATTCTAAATATACATAAAATTTTACAAGAACAATGTGACAATGTTACTTAATGTGTATTTGATTTTGTTGTTGAGCCAAAGAAAACAAAATAAGATTGAATGTATATTTAGTTTTGGTTGTGAAAAAAAAAAAGAATTGGTTGTGAACCTTAAAAAAAAAAAAAAAAAAAGGTCAAGTTAGGTTGGGGAAAATCTAAACCCATTAGAAGATGGGGAGGGTAGTACCCATGGAGAATGGGAAAAAATAATTATAGAGAAATTGGGATGGGGAATTAATATCCACCCCATTAACCCCCATTGCCATCTCTCTCTCTCTTTCCCCTCCTTGTCATCGTTATCATCATCATCATCTCAACAGAAAAACAAATTTTATATGTTTTTATCTATTGCAAGCCAAGCCAAACTAAACCAAACTTTATGTGTTCAAATATTTTTAATAAAAAATAGATAAAAAAGCATAAAACATATTTTTAAATAGATAAAAACCAGCTCCATCTTTACCATCACCATCATCACCACAACCTCAAGAAGAAAAGAGAAAAGAGAGCTCTAGATCCGTTTTTGAAATGTCCAGATCGGTAATGTCCAGATCTGACTTTGGATTTTCAGATATTGAGCAAGGACAGAGAGATCTGAAGAACAAGTCCTTGCGGAGGCTAGGGTTCCTAAAACAAAATTAACACAAGAAATTAAACAATTAAACTACCAAGCAAACGAGAAGTCTAATAAAATTACAACTATGATCATAACTTCCACCAAATTACACACTTACATGTATAACAAAAAAAATGTAAACCTTAATTCAGAAAAGAGATGATTCAAGCTTCAAAAAAAAAAAAAAAGAGAGAGAGAGAGAGAGTGTGTGTGTGTTACATGATCGAATCTGGTGAAAGAGAATAGCTGAGTTCTAGAGAGAGAGAGAGAGTATTGGAAATCAATCTTGTCTTTAGCTTTTGGACAATAAAGAAGAAAAGATTGTTGCTATATCTATACTATTATATATGTCAGCACCTATTTTGGTGTCTTCAAACTTTCTCTCTCTTTATGCCAAGTCAAATTTTCTATTCACAAAAAGAAACAAAATTCTATTCACAAAAAGGGCAAACAAAATAAATAAATAGAGAAGAGGGTGTGACCTAAGACCATAAATTTGATAAATAAGGCTTTAACCATTTGAGTTGCATATAACATATAATAAATGTTTTCTATATTTATTTATTTATTTGACTTGCACATGCATTACGTGTGTCAACCACTAGTGTATATATATATGTATACATATATGTGTATATGAGAAGTAGTTGCCAATCCTCCACCACCACCGCGCAGACTCTTACCACTACCACTTTCTCTCGTGACGTTCGCCTTCTCGTCTGTGAGACCCTCCAAATTAGCGCCAACCTCGCCTTTTCTGCTCCGCCGTCTTCCTCCGCGATTGTGGCGGCAGAGAGCAGTAGATTGAGGCTAGATCAAGCGATCTTGACGTGAACCAATCTAGATCTTGACTTTCCAACAGATTGAGGGTGATCCTCGACATGGAGGAGAGCGAGAGCATATAAAGAGAAAGAGAGGAGGAGAGAGATGGAGAAGGTGGAAATAGAAGGCAGAGTGGAAGGCGACAACGAGACGGTAGTGGTGGTGGAGAGAGATAGAAAAGAGAAGATGATGTTTGGTATTTTGTACAGGGGTAATACTAGGGATACCAAATTTTCTACCAAATGAATGACCCAAAGTGTGGATCCCACACCAATGTGAGACATTTGGTCATTCATTTGGTAGAAAATTTGAGGCTTATAGCATTTTCCTTTGTACAGTGAACATAGGTTATAAGGTTTGAATGCCAACCCGTGTTTACGTGTATATATATATAGAAAGGGTATTTTGATCATTTCATCTAAATATGTCATTATGGACAAACAAAATTAACTTCGGGATCTTTAGACAATGTAAATTCAATTTTGGACTTTTGACTCAAGTACCCTTTTTAACATAACTTTTACAATGATTTTACTTTTTAAGTGTATTTAGATTAAGTGGATTTAAAAATTAAAATAATTTGTGTAAAATATTTAAATTTTTTACTAAAGATAAAAAAAATACAAAAAGCAAAAGACTCAAAAAATAATTTTAAAAACTGTTAATCAAACAGAGTGATTTAAATTTCTCAAATAGTAATCTCTAATAGATGTGGATCCCTATTTAATGGAGTACATTAGTGTTTTAATGTGAATAAACTATATTAAATGAAATATTAACAATATAAATATAAAAGAAATTAAAAAAAATTTAATAGCTTAATAGGGTCATTACCCATCATCACCTAGGTGGAGTTGTCCTTGAAAATAATTTAAATAAATTAGAAAAAAAAATTAATTATTAAAAAGTAGACAGAATTACTTTTAACTTACCTTTTTATTACAGCTTTCAGCTTGCTAGCCGTAATTTGTAAACAACATCCAACAAGCCCAAACAATTCTGATTATTCAGGCCCAACAACACTCAACACTCTCCAAGTGAGAAAGATTACCAACTAGTAAGAATAACCATCCTCTTGTAAATAAGGATTTTAATCAAAGATGTAATAAATTGAGTAATTATTTAGCAGTCACTGAAACATTTTACCTCACTTTGTTAAATAATTGAGACATTTTTTTTAATTAGTGAAAGTTAGTAGTTAGCTATTTTTTGATCAATAATAATTAATTGTTAGATTAACACTTTAGGAGAGTTGAACTCCTACCATCTCCTCGCAAGTACTTAAGTATTGCATCATATTCCACTCCTAAAAGTATAATCCAAGACCTCCTTTTAGGAGAAACTTTGGATAATAATACATGATAGTCCAAAGGTACCTAATAATTTTTTGGACATAACTTCCCTCCAGTCCACCATTTGGACTAGAGAGTCTAGTTCAACCCATTATGGCCCCATTTTGAGTTCATTTCACCAGTCTGAATTGTTCAATTTTTAATACCTTTCGGATATATCATTCATGCAAAAAATTAGATTAATTAGATAATCAGTAATCACATATTGGACCACATTTGTATTTAAAAAAAATAGATAATATACATTTTCAAAAGTAAATCATCTATTTTTTTAAGACAAATATATTCTACCTATATGATTGCTGATATTTGATTAACATAATTTAAAGTACCAGACAGAAAAAAAAAAAGAAAAAAGAAACAACCTAATTGATTTGGATCAACAAAATAAACTCGAAACAAGTCCACAATTAGCTGAATTGTACTCTCCAATCCAAATGATAGACTGAAGGAAAGTCAAATCATATATATATATATTTACAGCTGATATTTGCACATACGTACATTGTGATGGGAGAAAATAACAATAATATCACTTTGCTTAGTTCCTTTTTTCTAAAAACACTTTTCAGAAAATTCTACTTTCTTGTTTTCCGTGTTTTTTTTTTTTACTGAATTTTTTTAATATTTTAAGCAATTTTTTTTTTACTTTTTAGACATACCTAACATAAATATACCTAAAAAGTAAAAAAATTGTGAAAAAAACCTTTTAAAAATTTACTAAATACCAAAAAAAAAAAAAAAACGAGAATTCAGTATATTTTTTTTATATTTTTATGTATTTATTAATTTTTAAAATATTTTTTCACAAATTTTTACTTTTTAGATACATCTAAATAAGGTACATCTAAAAAGTTAAAAAATGTTTAAAATTTTAAAAATATTCATTAAAAAAAAAAAAAACACGAAAACAAAAAAAATTCGATTTTTAAAAAATTTAACCCAAAAAGCTCAAACCAAACACACTAGAGTTCTCACTTATTCTACATAATATTTCATACACCCTGTCTTAGATGTGTATGAACACTAACCGTTATTCAAAAGAAAAATGCTTCGGACCCCCACTGGGGGTCGACCCCCAGTGAGGTGGCGCGTCGTGATTGGGCCAAAAAAAACTATTCTATTTTATTTTTTATTTTTTTTTGAGTTTCAACCAGTGGGGGTGCGACACCTCACTGGGGGTACGACCCCCACTGGGGGTCTGACCCCCACTGGGGATCTGCAGCAAGGTTGTATTCAAAAAATTACATAATTGTCACTGGCATGCCAATCATTGGCTCTTAAGCTAAGAATTATTTTGAGAATTGATTTTTAATATATTTTTTTTTTACATTTTTTAAAAAGTGGTTGACAAATAATTGTTCTAGTTTTTTTATTACCAAAATAGGCTACGTTAGGTGTTTGCAACAGTAAACGTATCAATGTGGTGTAAGTGGTAGTTGGTTGGTTGGTTGCACAGTGTGAAGTCGATTCAGATGGTTGCACTGTCTTACACTTCCCAAGCAACTATATTATTTTGAAAAGATAGTTAAAATTTAATTTTTTGATTTCTTTTTGAAAAAATATATAAAAAATTTGAAAAGTGATGAGACTCAAAATGAGTTAAAAGCTGACTTTTGACTTTTGACTTTTAACATTCTTTCCAAATTAACCCATTAATACACAAACGTTATATTTCTTCGGAATGTAGGTTAAAAAATTCTTATTATTTTATTTATTTTTTTATAAAAAAATACAAAAAATAGAGGTGATGTGATTTAAAAAATTTTAAAAAATAAAAAAGTTATCTTTTACCTAACTTGCTAAAATAGATTATGTCTCACTATAATCAACTTTTTAAACCTTCAATTCTTCTTTCTTTCTTTTATTTATTTATTTATTTATTTTTTATTTTATTTATTTTTTTTTTCTATTATTAGTTTACTTTTTTGACAATGTTTTTAATTCATGGGAAATGTGAGTGATATGGAAGAAGATTAGAAAAAGGCTACCGTGCATTCTTAAAATTGTGCATGTAATGTTCTCTTTATATATATATATATTTTTTAACAAAATGACATAATTTTCCTATCACAAAATATTTTAACAAAAATTACAATGTGTCAATTTTTAAGGTGTACATAATAAATTTAAAATTCAAAAATTTATCACAAATTGACAAAACAAATAACAAACATTTATCTTTTATCACTAAAAATCATAATTGCTATAGATTTCTTCAAAATAATATCAAGGAAAAAACCAATAAAAGACTAAAAATGGTACCATGTCGACTTCATTTCTGATAAGTGAGAGTGGTTGCATTGTGGAGATTTTTGCATCAACTCTACTCTAGATCCAGGGAATAGTAATAAGTTTATCAGAATGGTAGTTGCATTGTGTACATTTTTGGGTCTAAAAGACAACTAGCTCTGGGCAATTGTAAGGTTATGCTCAGTATGGTGGAGGGAGTTCATCAAGGAGACATTATTGAACATGTCTACGGAGTATTTTAATTTGTTAGTTATTGATTTAAATAGGGCTGACGAAGGAATTCGTGAAATTCGTAATTTGATTCGGTCCAGTCCAATCCGGTAAGTTTGAATTGGTTTTTTGAATCTGTGATTTGGTTCCAGATTGAAAAATTAAAATCCATAGTCTACGGATCGGTTCCAGATTAAACTCTATGGTTTCGAATTGAAACCGATTCGGACCATATACAAATAGCATATATTCATATTATACCCCCTCCCGCATACTATCTTCTTTTATTTCATATAAAACATAAACTCAAACCCAAACTAAACCCTTCTTTTATTACTTGTGTTTGTTGGTTTTTAGTTTTAATTTGTAATGGTCTAAATACTAATAGTGAAACCAATTTTCTTTATGGTTGTTTAAATTCTAGAACAGTATGTCGCTATTATGGAAAGATATGTTGCTATTGTGGAACTAATATGATGTTATGTTTATATTTTTATGAAATTAAAATGTTTTATATTTTTCTTTGTTATTTAATTATGTGAATCCGTGGTCTTAAACCGATCCAATCCGTGTTTAAATGGATTGGTTCCACGATTTAAATGGATTAGATTGGTTCCAATTTTTCAGGAACCGAAAATAACGAATTGGTCTTGGTTTTATCTCAATCTGGACCATTTCGGACCATTCTCACTCCTAAATTTAAATACCAAGTTTTATCATTTTTGTGATAATTAGTACCAGGTATTGCTCCAAAAATACTTAAAAATTTTGTGGCACTTACCGATCAATCCTATTAGGTTCTGATTGATAAATTTATTACTGTAAATTTATTCATAAAAATAAAAAAAAATTGATAAATATATCATTTGATAAATTTATCAATAAGATTTAATAGGTAATAAGTCCCAAAAATATAACTTATTAATAATTTGCCCAAAAAATTTCTCAATTAGGAGTTAGAAAAGGAATGGGCCAAAAGTGTTCCTCACAAAATAAAAATAAATAAAATCAAGATCATTATCAATACGTGATATCACCCAATAACAACTTATAATGTAGATGTAATAAATCTCACCATATATTGGGAAATTTCTTTAAACAAGTACTTACAAATAAACAGTGAGTTCACTAATCATATGTAGTTTTGATAGGGGGTTATCTCCAATCTAGTAATTGGGTTGGACCACACTGTTAGGATTTGTGTGTCTCATTTCAATCATCAAAGTTGTTTATCTTTACGTCACTTTATGTAGATCATCTATATATAAAAATCAGATCGATTCAACATTCATAAATATATAATTTTACATATTTGTCTCTTAAAAATAAATGACAAGAATGATTATAAAAATAGATCGTATATTTTGTCAAAGACAAATATTACAAAATTATGGATCTACGCGTATCAGATTGACCTAATTTTTTTGTGAGTAATTTACATAAAGTGATCTAAAAAATTAACGTCACTACAAGAAATTACACTTTTCACGACCAACGTTTTTGGTCACGAAAAGTGCCATATTTGGTTGCTAAACACTTTTTGCGACCAAAAATGTGTTAGTCGCGAGTTGGTACTAAAGCCTTGTCACAGATAGTTTTCTACGACCAAAGTTTTAGTTGGTCACTAAAAGGGACCATTGACGACCAAATAATTGGTCGCGGAAAGTCTAATCCATATTAGCCAAAATGTAACTTTTAGTGTCCAAAGTTATAGTTAGTCACCAAAAGTCAGCGCCTTCAACCAAAGAAAAATATTCTTTTGCACTGGGAGTTGAACTCCTAACCAAGGAGTCACTCTCCATGAGTCCAATCTACTTTGCCAATAATATGCTTCTTGTTCATATATGGCAGAGAAAATATATAACCCATAAAAATTGGGTTATATATTATTTCATAAAATCTTCAATGCCTAAACAAAAAATATAATGTAATTACAATAGTACCCGTTTTTTTTTAAATTTATCCCACCATAACTTTCCGTGACCAACTTAATTTTTGGTCGCCAAAAGGTGATATTCGGCGACCAAAATTTGTAGTTGGTCACCAATAGTTAAGTCATTCGTGACCAAATTATTTTTTGGTCGCCAAAAGGTGATTTTCCGTGACCAAAATTTGTAGTTGGTCACCAATAGTTAAGTCATTCGCGACCAACTTATTTTTTGGTCACCAAAAAGTGATCATTTGCGACCAACTTATTTTTTAGTCGCCAAAAGACGACCTTCTGCGACCAAATTTGTATTTGGTCGCGAAAAATTAGCTATTAGCCACCAAAAAATTGTGGGTCGCGAAAACATACTCATCAGTGACCAAAAAAATTTTAGTCACAAAAAGTAGACTATTTGCGACCAACTAAAAATAGATGGTCACCAAAAGTGTGTTTTTCTTGCAGTGCGTCTTGAATAATTAAAAATGGACCAGTGATAGTCCTGCAAACCCAAACAGTGTTGTCCAGTTCAATAACTATAGACTGGAAACAAGCCCTTCATTAGTTTTATCATTGGCGGATGATATCATTAATGGCTGTGGAGTTATTGCAATTAGATTTGTCTCACATGTCATTTTTGAACTAGAAAAAAAATAAAAATAAAAAAAGTTTTATTAATATACTCTAAAAGTCTTTTACTCATTATCAATTAATTTTAAATTAGATGAACTGATACAACCAAAGAAACCTTCAACAGAGTTGCAGTAACTATTTTCCACTATGCAAAATACAACTTGGCCATACTATTTTGAAATAAAAAAAATTAAAGACAATGATGGCACATGCAATTTATTTTTGATCAAATTATATAGATAGTCCTTATGTTTTAATTTTTGTATCATTTTTGAAAAATTTAAAATTTTCGAGATATTGATTTGTTATTATATTTCAATTTTAAACAATGAATAACAATCTCAATTAAACAATTAAAGACAAATCAAACACACCAATTTAATGTGGAAAAAATCACAATTGGAGCGCCTCCAATTATGATAAAAAATAACGTGCCAAAGCCACAAAATAATCCACTAAGTAGACAAAAAGAAATCACACATGTGTACCCTCAATTATCTAGCGAATCCACATCCGAATTGAACCGACCCCGATGTGCCTCTTCCCCCACTATCTTCATCTCGAAATTTCTTGCCCAACGTTAAATTGAATTCACAACACCGATGTTGAATCCATGACAATGAACCACTCCTAAAGCTTTAGGCCCAAGTTCCTCAGAATCCACCGAAGAACAACTCTCTCTTTTGTGAATAAAAGACAACAAACAAACCTTTTGATGATGTTGATATAAAGTTTATGGATCCATTGGTTACTCTTAAATCATCATGGAAACACTCACAAAGCACCATCTAATATAAAAACACTTTTTTTTTTTCTTCCTTTTTGAAAATCTGGACGGCTCAAATCCTAAAACGAGCAAACACCGCACTTTATAATAAACTGGATTGTGAAGACCGCTCGAGCGCACACTTCACTGCTCGAGAGGTGTGAGTAAAGGCGGTGCAAAACATATAGGCTGACCGCTTGAGCGCAATAGTCACTATTCGAGCGATAAAACTTGCTTCCCAAAATTTCAGACACTGCAAAAATACTAGATGATCATTTTCGTAAGCAAAATTGTAAACTTGTTTAGTTTTGTGAGTTAACCTCAACCAACTAAATGACCGTTTTTCTTCAAAAATCCTAATTAGCATTATGAATTGGAATAAATTGACACAAAATTTAAAATTAAAGGTAAAATCAAACTAATTGAAATTACAGATATTAAAATGACAAAAAGTAAAATATAAGAAGGGAAACACTATGATACACATCCTTTATGCACCTGCTACGTATTTTTGTGACAAATGTTTTGTATTTTTCTAGTAAGAGTTATGACAATTTGTTGTTGAGAAATAAAATTATGTATTTTTATGATATTAGTACATTTATCATAAAAATACATAATATATATACATCACAAAAACACGTAACAAAATGCATGAGAGTGTATGCCATAAAATTTCTCCTATAATTAAGAACTACTGATTAGCACTATAAATATGTGATTTGCATTCCCTCTCAGTCTCACTCCATCCCACGTACGCAAAAGCTCAATTATTAATTTTGAGAGAGGGAGAGAGAGAGAGAGAGGGAGAGAGAGAATGGCTGTGAAATTCAACTCTGTTGCCTTTCAATCCCAAAAGTTGCCCTGTTTTGCAGTCTTGGAGAAGGCCAGTCTAGGATGTCCCAAGCATTTCATGGCTGCCACAACCCTTCCCTCAAGCTCTAACTCTAAGTGAGTCCAATAATATTCTTTCATTGATTTGATATATTGAAGCTTTTGCATTTTGCTTTGTTATTCTTTTCATAGATCTATCTACTCAAAGTCTTTTTGGATATGTGTTTCTGCTACATGCATTTCCTAGTAGTCTACTCATCCACGTAATGTAGCAACATGTTGATATTATACCTGTTAGAGGATCTCCAAGGGAGGAGGTAAAAAGGTCATCTGAGTGAGGTATTTTTGTTAGTAAAGTTAGTTTTTTCTTTCTCTAATCGGTTCTGCATTACAAAAGGTATTTTGCTCATTTTCGTTTTTGCTCTACATATCTAGCTAGCCTCCATTGCTAGACAAAAGGGTTTTCCCGCTGTTTCAAGGTCTATATCTCTGCTTACTCCCTCAATTTTTGTTGCATCTCTCCTTATTCTAGCCCGTTGTTATTTTTTAAAAAATATGATCGTGTAAAAATATTATTTAAAAAAAAATAATTTAATATATATTTAAAAAAATAAATATTTGTAACTGCACATCAACACTAGATGCATAAACAACATATCATAAGAAGTTTATATTTTTTGTTAATATTTATGTTTATAGTATTTTTCTTTTAAAAATTAGTTAAGTTAGTTTGATTGATTAGTTAAAATAAATAATATGGTTAGAGTGCATACTGGCTAAATTAATTAGGCAAAATAAAGATGTGTATTTTTAGAAAGAATTTTGCCTAGTAGCCTTGGAATTGCTCTTAGTTTTTAGATTTTTGTTTTTGAGAATTCAATTTGATATCAGAGCAGACAATTAATTATGTGTTCAAATCTCATATCACTTATTTAATAATTAAAAATATTTGCACATGTTTAACCTCAATACTTGCATTTTTTTCAACAATTTTTTTGAATATTTTTATTTAATTTTTTGATTATTTTAACCAAAAAAATTTGAGTAACCCTAAGATTATCGCCACTAAACCACGATAGCTATACCCAACTCATCACAAACTCATCAACCAAATTACTAAAAGTACGTTTAGTTCAATGGAATTAGCTGGAATGACCATTCACTAAAAGTACGTTTAGTACGCCTTTGCTTATTTTAGCTTTGCATTTTCTTTCTCTTATTTGGTACGCCTTAGAATGCTTATTCTTTCTTCCAACCTAAGGAATGACCATTCCATTTTATCATAGAATTACTATATATATATATTTTTGTTGGCACTTAAAAAATATATTATTATTTAACTATTACCACCATTCTGTTTTCCTACCACTCATTTTGCCACCCTATCACCATTGCCATCGCCACTGCCACCGTCACCACCACCACCACCACCACCACCACCACCACCGCTACCGCCACCACCACCACCCTATTGTCACCATAATCACCACCACCACGACTACCACTACAGTCACTGTCACAACCACCACACCACCATACTACCACCACCGTACTACCAACATTGTCATTACTACCACCACCACTACTACAGTCACTGCAATTGTCGCTGCCGTCGCTGCCGCCACCACCACAACCAAAACACCACCTTACCACCACCGCTAAGGCCACAACAATCTACTACCACCATCCTACTATCATTGCTATCATTACCACCGATGCCGCCGCCGCCGCCATTACAACTCACACCATTACTTTCACAATTATTAATATTATCATGATCTATATAATTTTTTTAATTTATTTGTTACTATAGCTTATTAAAAAATAATAATAATAAAAACTTATTTTTATTTCATGAGTTTAATAGGTATAATCAAATATGAGAATGAGAATTATTATCCTATTCCTATGTTATTCTATGTTAGCAACCAAACAATGGAATGTGAATGTGAATGGACATTGCATTCCATTTAACCTTGTATTCCATTCTCACTTTCATTCTATTCCCACTTCATTTCATTTCATTTCATCTCATCATACCAAACATACTCTAAACTCATTGCATCCAAAACACCAAATCCGGGTCAAGGGAGCAATATTAGGACAAATTATTGGGTGGAGTTGAGTTGGTTAAAAATAAGGACCAAATTTACTTTATGCTCTTTTAGTTTCACCTTGGAAAACTTTATTTTCTATGATTCAAATATATGTAGAGAACTTCTTATGATTTTGAGCCAAAGTGCTACTGTAAGTTTTTTTTTACTAAAAGTAGCGGAAGGTGTGTCACACATTCTCAAATTGAGATTGGGTGATGCAAAAATCTCAAAGCAAAGAAAAAAAAGAAAAATACTCTCATCTTCATCTTCTTGTTCTTCTCCAAATTAAATCTATTCCTAACTAAACCATAACCCTAGCCCTAAATGTCATTTTATATCAACAATATAATTTAATTTATTTTAAAATATTATTAAGTGAGAAATTGGGTTAAAAATTAAAATTTAAATTAAGGTAATTTTATAGTAATAAATTAGGGTGATTAAATTAATTTATGATTTAATTTGTTAAATATATATATACAAGTTTAATTTAAAATGTTATTAAATAATAAATTTGGTTAAAAATAAGAATTAGATTAAGGTACATTTATGATTTAATTTTGTGATAACAAATTAAGGTATTTAACTTAATTTATGAATTAAGTAGTTATATATATATATGTATATGTTTAATTTAAAATGTTATTAAATAAGATAATTTTATGGTAAATTAGGGTGTTTATTTTAATTTGTTTTATATATGTATGTTTGTGTTTATTTTAAAATGTTATTAAATAACTATTGAGTTAAAATTTAAAAATTAAAATTAGATTAAAATAATTTGATTATTTAATTTTATGGTAATAATTTAAGGTGTGTAGGTTAATTTACGGTATGTTAATTTAAAATGTTATTAAATGAGAAATTTTGTTAAAAATTTATAATTTTATGATAATAAATTAGGCTATTTAGGTTAATTTATGATTCAATTTGTTAAATATATGATTAAGACAAAAAATTATATGTATTAGAGAAGTGAGAGAGAATATGATATAGGGGTTTTTAGGTAATTTTATCAGAATTAGTTTTGCACATCCAAAATCATAAAAGAGTTCTCTATCTATATTTGAAGTATAAGAGGATAAATTATTCCAATGCTAAACCATGAGAGAGTATGTGAATTTTGCTCTAATACTATTACAGTCTCATACATATACAACAATAAAAATGGAAAATATTAATAAAATAAACATAATAAGAAAGAGATGTTTTCTTAAATTTCTTTGAGAAGTAAGAAGTCAATTTATGTCTATTTTCTAGTTAATGGTATAGCAAAATAAAATTTAAATGATCAAATTATAGGATTTTGTTGAAAAAGATAAAACAAATGGATGACAAACAAATTTAGGCGTATACATATATGATTTTAGAGGAGGCAAATTGAAAAGTATTTTTAAAATTATAAAGATAAAATGTAATTTAAAAAAATTGAGGAGTGTCATGTGTAGCTCCTTGACTTTCATAGAATCCGCCACTTCCTTCGTGTCCATTAACCATTACCAATACGGGTGGGGGTGTTCGGCTTTAGTAGGACTAAAAGTGTAATTGTTAATACTGTTTAATTATAAATGTAAAATGATCGTAATATTTTTAAATTCTATATTTTTTTGTTAATTTTTTTTTTTTTTTTGTCTCTCCTCTTTTATACATATAATTTATAATGTCAAATATTAATTCAGTTAAATCACAATAATTATACAATTTTAATTCTTAACATTTTATTCTAATTTTAATTTAATTATATTTAAATTACAATTAATCTTAAATATTTAATTATTTATTGTAATTCTTAATTTTTAATGTAATTTTAATTTAATTATATTTTATATCACAATTGAGAGGGTAATTTGTGTGATCAAATTGAACCGAGCTGGGTAACATCATGCTCAAAGGTTGGGCCACACAATGGATTGAGAAATGGCTCAGATAGCCCAGTCCTAAGCACTACGAAGGGTTTGGACCTAGCTAGCGGATGATCGGTTGAGTGGAAAAGGTCGAGCTGCCCTCAGCTTGGTAGAACCTGTCCAAAGGTTGGAGGTTGCACGGTTCGGTCGGCGATTAACCGAGGCCAGGTAGCTTGGTCAAACATTTATAGCCGAGCATAATGTGTTTTCATTCTCACTTGATTAATAGTAAGGATGGTGTTCTGAGGATAAACATTATCCTTAGGAATGTGATTTCTAAGAGGACTCTGCTAGGGAGAGTTGGAGTCCTACTAAGATTGTACGACGTGGAATCTATAAAAGCTTATGACTGCACCTATATCTAGGTATTGCAATTCTTACTCTTGAATACACAGAGTTTTTGTGTCTTTGGTCAACTTGCTGACTTAAGCATTGGAGGCATTTCCGACAAACATACGTCGGCTAGCTCACGTGTATATTTTCAGGTAATAAAGTGACGACGTTTGGAGGAGCACAAACTTAATCAATAGGATTATATGAGAAGGATTATTTCGTGCTCTTACAATTGGTGCTGTCTATGGGAATAGCACAGAGAACATACCTTTTGATTGAGTTTTTTTTAAACTTGTTTTAGTGGCGCACAATGAAGATTTACCCCAATCTATCATTGATAGACAAATGCCAGAGGGGAACAAAAGGCATGACGATTTGCCTTTTGCTCTACCTATGGCGGATTTGGACCCTCAGTGACAGAACCCTCAGAAGGGCGCAAGGGAAAAACAAGGCTTGAGTCCTCGTTGCTCTCAAAACCCAGATGGACAAAGGAGGAGAACGAATACCCAAGTCTTAGATGATCGCGTAAGGGAGCAAGATGAATTGATCAGGAGAATAGCCATGGACATGGAGGCCCTAAAACACCAAATGAAGGGAAAATGTGGCAGGAGTGGAAATCTGTGAAGGCAGAATTCATTCTCGCCGTTTCGGAGATCGCGACAGGTTAGCCACTCCCACACATTTTGAAAGTAAAAGCTTTAGGACAGGCGACACCTAATCAAGAACTTCTCCGACTTGTTACTCCAGGTCTGAGAGAACGAGGACTGAAAGGTTATACACAAAGGGAAGCAGTTATCGACCTTCACATACTCACCGAACAACTTCGTGGCACACCGAGCTGCCTAGATCGATGGACCTGCGAGCCATTCTGGAACAAAGGGCGCAGAGAAAAGAAGACACCCAAGCCCAGGACCCCCAAAGGGTCTAAGCTCTGTAGCGGCTAGCACCTAGGACACACGGAAGCGTTGAGGTTGGAATACCAGTACTGTGCCTTGCCTACGAACCAACCGATAAGGCATTGGTAAGGTTACAGAGCTTGCCGTTCGCTCCAACGATAGAGAATGCACTGCTGCCCTTAGGCTTTAACCAGCCAAAGTTCACGATCTACGAAGAAAAGACAAACCCTTACATGCACTTTCACCACTTTCGCCAAGTAATGGCCATTCATCAACGAAATGAAGCTCTTATGTGCATCCTGTTTCTGGCTTGACCTAGTTTGAAAAGTTGCCAGAAGGTAGCGTTGCTTCATGGGCGCAACTTGCGAAGGCGTTTGTCACCAGGTTCAAGACAAACACCAAAACACCAGTAGAGATAGATCAATTACTCGCCATTGACATGGGCGAGAAAGAAATGTTGAAGTCATACAACAACATATATTAGGAGACCTTCAACCAAATAGGCAACTGTCTTACCAATGTAGCTATCGTACATTACAAGCGGGGCTTGCCAGTGAGCCATAAGCTAAGGAATTCAATGACAATGACGCCGTCCCTCACTATAGAAGCCCAGATGGGCAGAGTGTACCAGCACATCAGGGTAGAAGAAGATGGCGTTTGTGCCAAAGTAAAGTCTGGCACAACAGCGATGTCGAACAAGAAACCTGCAGGAAAGGTTAATACGGTCGGCAAGGACCACTGACCAAGCAAAAGCAATCGCGGTGAATGGCCGAACGGTGAGGACCCCAAGGTAAGGAGGTTGAGGGTCCGCACCGCTATCACAACAGTGTTCAAGAAACCCATCTATTGAATTCTTAGTGAAATATGTGACGAACCCTTCATTCGCTGGCCTGCCAAGTTAGAAGAAACGTAGAGAGGCTACGATGAGAGATATAAGTGCACCTTCCATGACGAAGTAGGGCACCGAACTGAAGACTGCACGCCTTTAAGGCAACATTTGGAAAAATTTGTGGCTGCGGGCCACTTGGTCAAATACATTGAAGGGGGAGCTCGGCCAGCCCTCCAGGACTGCAACGGGCTAGACAGGATGCTAGCCGATGGTCCACCTCAAGGCGTGATCAACGTAATACATATGATCATCGAGCCTGAGCGATTGTGCGAGCTTAAGGGCATGATCAAAAAGGCGGAGCACATGAGGAAAGCCAACTATAAAGAAGGAGAAGTGAGAAGCAAAGAACATCATCACTTTCTTTGATAGAGACTTAGCAAGGATTCAGAACCCTCACAAGGACGCGTTAGTTGTTACTTTACGCGTCAAAAACTTTGATATCAAGCGGATCTTGATAGACCAGGGAAGCTCATGGGAAATAATATATTATGAGACCTTCAAGTAATTGAAATTGAAGGATAAAGACTTGGCGCCAGTGACTTCCCCGTTGGTTGGCTTTAACTTTATACCAGAGTGGCTGGTTGGCAAGATAATTTTACCGGTCAAATCTTGGTCGATGACAAAACAAGTGGAGTTCTGGGTGTTTAAGGTACCCTCCACTTATAATATTATTTTGGGGAGAGCATGGTTGCACGCTATGCAAGCCGTAGCGTCGACTCACCACCAAGTGATGTGGTTTCCTAATGAAGTCGAAGTAATTGAAGAGGTTTTAGGAGACCAAATTATGTCCAAACAATGCTTTATGACTGTGAATCACAACCAAGCTACCAAAGGGTTCGTGCAGATGGTAGAGGAATCGGAGAACAATGAGATGTTCGCAGACATCGGCAAGGTAGCCAAACAGAAAGCGGTGGAGGACTTGGTGGAAGTGAGAATCGACGAGAATGACCCAGAGAAGTTTTTCTTGCTCGGCTTATCTATGTCCAGCATTGAGAGAAAGGAGATTATGGAATTCTTGATCTCTAATATCGAAGTGTTCGTCTGGATGCCTGGCATTGACCTAAACTTCATCTGCCATTAACTTAATGTCAATCCTACCACCAGACCAATCATACAACGAACTCGCAGATCGGCACTACACCACGCTGAGATAGTGGCTGAGGAGGCAAGAAACCTGCTGGAAGTAGGGCCAATTAGGGAGGTTCACTATCCTAAGTGGATCTCCAACACAATGGTAGTGCCCAAGAAAAATGGCAAATGGCGCGTTTGTATGAATTACAAGACAATCAACAAAGTGTGCCCAAAGGATAGCTTTCCTTTACCAAGGATAGACCGACCAACTGGTGGACCTAACTGCAGGTCACAACTGACTTAGCTTTCTTGATGTGTATCATGGATACCATCAGATTGCTATGTATGAACCGGACCAGGAAGTCACATCCTTCACGACTCCTAGGGAGTTATTGCTACAAGGTCATGCCCTTTGACCTAAAAAATGTAGGGGCAACGTTTCAGCTAATGATCACCAAAATGTTCTAACCATTGTTAAGCAAAACAACAGAGGTTTACATTGACGACATTGTGGTCAAAAGTAAGAACGAAGTAGATCATCTCAACAACCTAGCTGAGATGTTTCAAATTTTAAAGACTCACAAGCTGTGACTGAATGCCTCTAAATTTGCGTTTGGTGTGGGATCAGGTAAATTTCTTGGCTTTCTAGTAACCAACCGCAGTATAGAAGCTGATCCCTCTCAAATTAAGGCCATTCAAGAACTAAAGAGGCCTAACACAGTTAAGGAATTGCGACATCTAATGGGCCTAGCTGTCGTACTAAACCGATTTATAAGTTGGTTGTCAGACAGGTGTCGATCGTTCTTCTAAGCATTGAAGGCCAAATTTGAGTGGGATGAAGAATGCGACCAAGCTCTGGAGAGCTTGAAGGAATACTTGACCTCTTTGCCACTGTTGGCAACCCCAGTACCAAGAGAGGAACTTTACTTATACTTAGCAGTTTCCCAGCACGTAGTTAGCGCGGTGTTGGTACGCGCCGAAGGAATACAGCAGTTGCTCATTTTTATGTGAGCAAGACATTGCTGGCGCCAAAACAAGATACTTGCCATTAGAAAAGCTTGCCTTAGCTTTGATGATGGCCTTAAGAAAGTTGCCGCACTACTTCCATGCACATATTGCGACCGTATTAATAGCATTCCCGTAAAGGCCTTGTTCGAAAGGGTGGACTTCTCTGGGTAAATACTGAGGTGGGTAGTGGAATTGGGACAATTCAACATCAAGTTCCAACCTAGATGGCAGACTTTGTGGTAGAGTTTTCTCCAAGAAATCATTATATTTGCCCAGTCGACTTGACCGACAAAACCGAGCAAAGGGAGGGAGTGTTGCGAGAATAGTGCAGCCCCCGTAGCAAACTGATCAACCACACATTGAAATCCTTACAGTGAATGCCTCGTCCGATGAGGCCAACAACACATTGCCAAAGGACGAAGAGGCAACCTTAAGCACAATTTGTAATGATGTACCTGACAGGGAAATAGAAGGGCAATCGATAAAAGAAATTATCGACCAAACAAAGGATGAACACTTAGAGGAAATCAATGATGTCTCAGACCCTAAAACATCTTCAGACGCATCCACTTGCTGGAAGTTGTTTGTAGATGAGATGTGGAAGCTCCTTGTCAATGGTGCGTCAAACAGACATGGGGCCAGACTTGGGATGGTCCTCATCTTGCTAGATGACTTGACCATTGAACAAACAATCACATTTGGATTTCAACCATCCAAAAATGAAGTAGAGTATGAGGCATTGTTAGCCGGTTTGAAGTCAGCCTATAAGATGAAGGCCATTGAGCTAATGGTGTACAGAGACTCCCAATTGGTCATTAACCAAATCTCTGGCAATTATGAAGTAAAAGATGACAGAATGACCAAATATTAGGAGCTGGTTAGAATTGAGATTAAAAAATTCAAAGTCGTAAGGATAGAAGAAATCGGTCGAAAGAAAAATAGAAAGGTAGACGAACTGGCCAGTTTGGCGTCGATGGTGGACATTTCTATCCCAAACCCATTTCTAATTGACTTCCTTCCAAGCCAAGCATCGATGAACTTAAAGCGGTCGAGGTATTCTACGCTGAGCTAGGTCTCTCCTAGATGGACCCCATTGTGACCTTCTTGAAAGATTGGATTTTGCTAGAGGACAAGAAGAAGATAAACAAGATTCGAGCAAAGTCACAACAGTTTTGGCTTTCTCCCTCCCTAGCTTTGTACAAGAAGTCATTCATTGGACCATACTTGAAATGTGTCCATCCTAGCAAGGTCGAAGCCTTCCTGTTCGAGATACACAAAGGCATTTGTGGAAGCCACCAAGGGGAAAGATCTCTGGCTTACCGTGCTATCTCACATGGATATTAGTGGCCACACATGCAAGCAGACGCAGAGAAGTACGCCAAGAAATGTGAAAAATGCCAAAAGTTTGCGCATCAAATCCATCAGCTAGCCAAAGAGCTCTTGCCTCTGACCAGCCCTTGGCCTTTTGCAATGTGGGGCTTAGACATAGTGGGACCACTCCCAACTGCGCCAGGCGATCGAAAGTTCTTTATCACAGCGACAGACTACTTCACAAAATGGGTTGAGGTAGAGGCATTGGCGTCCATCAAAGAGAAAGACGTTAAGAAGTTTGCCTGGCAGAGCATCATAACCCGATTTGAAATTCCTAAGGTCCTCATATCAGACAACGACACTTAGTTCGATAGACGACTATTCAGAGGCTTTTGTGAAGAGCACAAAATAGAATTCTATAATTCTATGCTGGCCTACTCTCAAACCAATAGCCAGGCCGAAGCATCGAACAAAGTGATCCTTGATGGCTTGAAGAAGAGGTTGGAAAAGGTGAAAGAAAAGTGGGTTGAAGAAGTACCCCGTGTCTTATGGGCCTACCGGACTACCCCTAGGCGGTCAACTAGAGAAACGCCTTTTGCCCTCGCATACGGCATGAAAGTAGTGATACCTTTGGAAGTCGGCCTTCTCACCATCAGGAGTGAAAATTTTGACCTAGACCTGAATAGAAAGGCAATAGCCTTGGAACTTGATCTAGTCGAAGAACGAAGAGAGAGGGCATTAATCCATATTGCCTCATATCAGTAAGAACTGTCTAGGAAATATAACAAGGCGGTTCACCCAAGATAGTTCAAAATTAGAGATTGGGTACTGCGCAAAGTAATGGGAAATATTGTGGTGCCTGGTGATGGCAAATTAGGACCTAATTGGGAGGAGCCGTACAAAGTGGCGGGGCTGGCAAGAAAGGGAGCTTGCCACTTGGAAGACGTTGACGGCTAAGCTATCCCAAGGCCATGGAATACCGCCAATCTCAAGATATTTTATTTTAGCTCTTTGCACTTGTAATTTTTTCTTACGTTTTGGTTGATATTTAATAAAACAAGTAGACAATTTTTTAGAGAATTTTTAATACTTGCATTTATTTCGCCCTATATGTAAAAAATCTTTGCATGACTTGGGGGAAAGTGGGTTGGCAGGTTTGACCAACACCTTTTTTTAACTCTTTGATCGAGATGGTTATCTCGGCTAAAGAAGGTTGGCAGGTTTGACTAACACCTTTTTTGAACTCTTTGATTGGAATGGTTATCTCGGTCAAAGAAGGTTGGTAGGTTTGACCAACTCATTTTTTGAACTCTTTGATTGAGATGGTTATCTCGGCCAAAGAAGGTTGGCAGGTTTGACCAAAGTTTTTGAAATCTTTGACCGAGATGGTTATCTAAGCCAAAAAAGGTTGGTAAAATCATGTGTGGTTGAGCTGGTTAGCTCGGCAAAGCAAGCATTCAGAGTTGGACAAAAGAAACACAACTGACGAGCGAAAAGTTATAAGTTTTTCTTTAATAGAAGAAATGATTACAAGAGGAGGGGCATGTAGCCTGGTTACATTACAAAATCAAAAGAACAAAAAGAACAAAAAGAGAAAAAAATGAAGAGTAGTAATAGGATCACACAAACAAGTCATCCGATTCGACTTCAGGATCAGCATCGACTTCACTACTTGGCAGATTGGCTCCAGCATCATCTTCCTGTGTTAAGTCAATTGTGATGACCGGGTCGTTCTTCAATTTTTCTTTCTTTCTTTCTTCACTTCGTTCCCTTTTTATCTTTGTTGGATTTGAAACGTCCGGAAATGGTTCTCTAGATTAGAGTTCTAGTTCTTATTTCGTTCGGTGTTGAATTTTGGTTGTTCCAGAGGGTGCACGGGTGTGTCTGGAGTGCCCGGGAGCAAAGCGGGAAATTTGGGCTGCTGGGCTAGGGCCGCACGTGCGGCGGGAGGGGCTGCACGAGTGGTGAGGGTGGAAACACAGAAGTTTGCACACTGTCTAAAATGCACGAGCGAGGGAAGTGGGCTGCACGAATGGTGGAGGTGGGCTGCTCGAGCGGTGGAGGTGGCTGCACGAGTGGTTAGGGCCATCGCACGTGCGGGGAGGGCCGCCACACGTGCGGCCAACTGGGCAGTCCGAAACTCTGTTTTTTTTTATCTTTTTGGTCCGAATGTATCACTCATTTTGCACATTTCTCTCTCACTCTAAACCCTATTTTTCTCCCCCTTCTCTCTAGAAAACCTTCTCAAACGTCCAAAATACTTTGCTTCTTGCAAATCTTGAGTCAAGATCATCATCATCTACTTCTAATCTTGAAGATCTAGGGCTAGAGCTTCACTTGGTGTGGTGGAAGTCAAGGCTCTCCGATCTTTTTGATCTAGGGTTTCATCTCCATTTTTCTTCATCAAGACCTTAAGATAGGGATTTCTTGAGTCATATATACAAGTTTTGCTATATTGATGTTGATTTAAAAGTGTTCTTGAGGTTTTGTGTTGATTTTAGATTTTGATTCAAAATGAAGAGAGAGTTTGGAATGAGGGTTTTTATCTCAATCTTTTTACTACTTCTTGAGGGTTTCCCTCTATTAAACTTATGAAGAATGGTTTGATGGAGTTTCTCTTAGAAAATGAGGAAAGTTTGTCTTCAATGAAAACCCTAGAAATTAGGGATTTTGAAAAATAATGAAAATGCCTTTGAAATTATTTATTTTCTTGTATTAAGAGGATGTATGAGAGTAAGTTTCACCAAATGTTTATCAAAATAGCAACATGCTTGATATATGAGATATGAGATGTTATTTTAACATTATTGCTAACACTTGAACTAGTAATGTGGTGAGATGATAATTGTTGAGCACCATGGATTGTGAAAATTGAAATCTTGGAGGATGATGTTTGAAAATTTCGTATAATCTTGGAATGGCTAGAATGTTAACAAAATGTACATGATGAGAAGTTTTTGCCATGTGTTGATAGCATCTGTTGAGCATGTGGTTATTTTGTGAGATGGCATTGGAAGAAGGAAAAATGAAGAAAGGTTATGAGATATTAATTGTTGCATCATATTCGCATTTAAATTCATATCATTATTGTACATCTTGTTATGAATTGGAAAGTATTTACATTGAGGAAGATTATATTGTAATGAGAACTATGGAAATGTGTATGGGGTAGATACGTTGGTAAGTTCGGTTAGGGGGTGCAGATGAATTTGATAAGTTGGCCTAAGTATCTATGGTGAAAGACCAGAAACCCGCGCGGATAGGTGTCGAGCCTTTCGATTAATACCGGTAAAAATGACAGTTTGGTAGTACTCGTAGAGTCTACTTGTAGACACCAGTCTAGGGATTACCAATGTCGTATTTACTGCCCCAATTGATTTAAATATTGGAAGTTTTGAAATTGATGAGATTGAAAAATATTATTGAGAACATGGTGATTTTCAAACAGTGCATTGAAATGAAATTCCCCTTTTATTTTGGCATTTGTATGGCATTACCTTTGCATTTTTAATTGTTGAAGGAATTTGCATAACTGTATATACTTTGTGAGAATTCACTACTGGGCTTTCTGCTCACCCCTATGAGATTTTGGTGTAGGTAAAGATGTGGTGATCCCGCCGAATTGAGGGCGTGGATATTTTTGTGAAGAGTAAATAGCTCACTTATTTTTGTTGTAAATTTTTGTGAGCCAAGGGTTAAACGTGTATGGGTCCGAGAGAGCATTTTGTGTAACCGGGCTATTGCCTTGGAAGATGTAAGCCCTTAAGGGCATTTTATTGTTTTGAGACTAGGTGCTTCACATGCTATAGATTCATGTGTATATTTATCATTGAATGTATATCTGCATGTGAAACTTTTGTATAAAACTCTCTTATTAACTATGTAAAGATGGGAAGTTTATTGCCATGGTTTAGGGAATGTTAATTAATGTGGGTAGTTCACGTCAAATTATTTCGAGGTGTTAGATCAATGATGCTTCTTCGACAATCAAGCTTGCCTCGGTCTGGCTGGGCAACTCCGCCTGAGCTGGCAAGGAATTTTGTCGGCCGAGATCAGTAGCGGTTGAGGAGCATTGACCAGAGCCGAGGTATCCCCCTTATCCTCTGGCAGGAATTTTTGTTGCACAACGCTAGTGTAAGTTGCCATGTAACTAGAGATGAAATAGGGAGGTGGATTGAGAAAGATCTTAGAATCTTGTGCTTGGCCAAGCTTCTCCAGCGCCGCACTTGAAAAAGATATCCTTGGCTGCTTTATACTGTTGGACATAGGTCTCCTCTCATTCCTTGAAACCCCGGTCCTTAGCGTCCTCCATCTTTTTATGAAGCGCTTTTATTTCGGTGTCCTTTTTTTTTCTCAAGTTTGGCCAGCTCGTGTAGGTAATGATCTTTATTCTTTGCGAGGGCCTTTTGCTTGTCATCCTCTGCTGCGCTGACCTGCTCAGCCAGCTTTTCCTTCTCTGCGCTCAGTTCGGCCAAAGTTTCCTTGAGTGCCTTCAACTCGGCGTCTTTGGTCTAACCGTCAACGATAGTAGCCCAAGCTATTTTCCTTAGCTCAAGCACACATCGGTAGGCAACGTGGCTCTTCTGCACGGCTTGAGATTCGGTTAAACAACAATTAGCTAAACCAAGCAAAAAGTTACACGATTGAGGGAGTAGAAATACAAAGTGAAGACCTACCAGAACTAGAGACTTGATAGCTGACCGAATTGCTTTTAGCTCGGCCAACTGTTCATGCCATTCCATGTTGGTCGGCAGGCACAGGGTTTTGGACAAATTGAAGGCCAACATGTGGTTCTTCTCGGCGCTCATGGAGTCGATGGTGGTCACAGTGCGGCCTTTGAAGGTCACGACTAGTGCCCACACCAGGGAAAAGAAGGGCTAGCATGGCTAGAACGATAGCTCTCCTAGATTGATTGAGATTCGGGTAGCTCGGCATTAGGTAGCGCGGTCTCTTCCTCGTCTACCAGCTGTTATTGCTCGGCGGACGAAGTGCGAGCATGCTTGCTGGGTCGAGATGAGGATGCCCTCGTGCTTAAGAGGGCGACAACAGTCTCAAGTGATCGACCAGTCAGAGGCTGCTCGACCTGGGCCTCCGTAGTGGAAGCAGAGGCTTATTTAGTGATTAAAGCGCACACTGCCCTTTTTTTTTGCCATCTCTTGTTCCTCAATGAGGAGAACGAAATTAATCTAGGGGAGACTGGGGTCTGGCTTAGGCGATGGCTCCAGCAGAAAGTCTGTAACCTGGCTTTTCTGTTTACCACTGTATCAGTAAGCTAGTTCAAAATTCAAGAGCTCAGCCCAGTCCCTTTGCCGATATCGTAGTACGACACGGAGGGCGATCTGGTCGGAGTGAGTGTAGTTCTCCTTAAGCAATTTCAGATCTACAAAATGCATTCAAGGATTAACGCGGCTGGAAGTAGTTAAGTGACAAGAAAGAAAACAATCGAGCTACTGATACCGGCGGTGTCCTTCTTCTAATTGATGTTGTAGCTTGGTATCGGGGCTTCTTGGTCTTCAAAGTTTCCAAAAACCCAGAGAAAATCATTGTTATGCAAGTCTTTGTCTGGTGTTCTTTTGACGATTTTCTCTCAGCCTCTTTTAACCTTAAGGTAATATACCCAACCATCGCCACTTTGGCCAAGCGAGTATTAGTGGAATATCTTGGCCAATTCGAGGTTGAAGCCAAGACAGCGGTTGAGCTCAGCGATGCCGTTTACTATTCTATAGGTGTTGGTGGATAGTTGAGTGGAACAGAGTTTGGTTTGCCTAAGGAATTTGCAGATGAGGGGTTGGATTGGGAATCGAAGTCCACCTTCTACGACAGACGAAGCCGGATTTGCCCCAGGGCGTGGTATCTAGCTCGGCCAGAGTGAATTGTACATCGTCTAGGATGTTGTAGTCTCATCAGAACTCGGCTATGGCGCCTGACGAGCTCACCATGAATCAGTATTTACCCATAGCCTTAAAATTAAATATGTTACGAGGGTTTGCTCGGTGACCTAGGGCAGCACTGATGTAGACAATGGTTGGCTGGGTTGAGCAATGCCGCCAATGGGCAAAGTGAATGGTGTGCCTAGACAACCTAGTCAAGTTTGCAAAGTGAAAAAATAAAAGTGTGTTATGCTCATGTGATGGTCGAGCTAAAACAAGAGTAAACCAAGTCAGGGAATTGTTTGCTCGGTCAAAGAAGTGTGTGCAAAATAAGTCTAGCTCGGTCGTTAAGCAAGTTAGGTCTATCGCCAATGTGGTCATAGCTTGGCTGTGAAGGTGGGTAAGGTTTTAGCCCGGCTTAGACCAAGGGGGGCAAGGTTTTGACCTAGTTATGAGAATGATGATACTCCTAGTTCGGTTAAACTCGCATATGGTGGTGCAAACAGGTTTTATTTCGGTTCGAGCGTGATTTTGGATCAAAATCACTGGTTTTGATAGGTTTTTATCCCATCCATTTGGAGTTCATCTCTAAGCATGAAACTAGAAAGGTATTCAAAGGCCCTAATGTAGTTCCACATCCATTTTATATATATTTTAGTGGATTAATACTCAGAAATGTTATTTGCAAGACTAAACGATGGATTAGTAGCACCAAGACACGAAGAACAACTTGAATATTGAAACAAAAACATTAAAAAGATTTAGAAACTTACAGATAAAGGATGCAGTGCTCAATTTCGATCAGTGGATGATACTTCAGCTCTAGTAGCTGAAACATAGTAGATTCCTTCTTAAAAATGCTTGAATCAAGGCTTGGCGCACGAAGATGCAAAGGATAGGAGCTCCGGCTTGGGATTTTGTTGGAGAAGATGAACAATGGATTTGAGGGGGCGTACGTATAGGCTGTATATATGCATAAGGTGAAAATGAAGGATCATTTGAATTTTGAGGTAGTGTTTGACGGCTGTCGCAGCAGTACGGGGCCAGTAAGGTTGAACTACGTGTCCCAAAAAGGACATCGTGCCAGAGTAGTGGGTGAACGTATTGTACGGTTGATAAGACCGCAGCTACCAAGCAATCTATGCGGCCGAGCAATTTTCTTAGCTCGGCAAGATCAAGTAGTTTAGCTCGGTCGAAGTGAGTAATCCTAATCATGTTCTGCAGAAGGAATTAAGGGGTAATTAAGAGGGTAGTTTGTGTGATCAAATTGGGCCGAGCTAGTTAACATCATCCTCCAAGCTTCGGCCAAGAAAGGGCTCATACAGCCCTGTCCTAAGCGGAATGGAGGGTTTGGACCTAGCTAGCGAATGATCGGTTGAGTGGAAGAGGCCAAGCTGCCCTTAGCTCGGTAGAACCCGTCCAAAGGTTGGAGGTTACACGGTTTGATTGGCAGTGGACCGAGGCCAGGTAGCTCGGTCAAACATTTATAGCCAAGCATAATGTGTTTGCCATCTCACTTGGATATCAATGAGGAGGGTGTTCTGAGGATGAGTATTATCCTTAGGAATGTGATTTCTATAAGGACTTTGCTAAGGACAGTTGGAGTCCTACTAAGATTATACCATACAGAATCTATAAAAGCTAATGATTGTACCTATTTTCAGGTATTGCAATTCTTACTCTTGAATACACAGAGCTTTTGTGTCTTTGGTCAACTTGCTGACTTGAGTATCAGAGGAGTTTCCGGTACACACCCGCCGACTAGCTCATGTGTGTATTTTCAGGCAGTAAAGTGACGACGTTTGGAGGAGTGCAAACTTGATCAACAAGATTATACGAGAAGAATTATTTCGTGCTCGTACAACAATTAATTTTAAAATTTTAATTATTTATTGCAATTTATAAAATGTTAATCTAATCTTAATTTTAAATCAATTATTAATTATTATTAATTTTATATTTTTATTAAATTATATTTTAAATAAATTATGAGTTATGTTTTATATTTTAGATCAATACTTACTAATATTTTAATTAACATATTAATCTAATTTTAGATTTGGAAAAAATGAGGATAAAATTGTCTTTTTGTTGTGTTAATTTTACGTTATTTTTTCCAAAAATCAAATTCACTCGAAAAAATAGTGTCTGCGATAAACCTTTTGTTAGTTTGAATGAAAAATCTAATAATGACACTTTAGTCCAAAGCTACATGAGGGCTTTTGGCTATATTTGAACCATAGGCGTTAAAGTGCTTCAACCCTAAACTATAAGGGGTAAAATGAGTTTAATCCTTAAAATTATATACATTAAAAGTAGGTAAATTAAACTTTATTTCTTTTATGTTTAGTCATTTTCTCATTTTGGCCTTTAAATTTTATTTTATTTTATTTTTTCCCCTCACTTTCATCTGTCAAGTTTTAAGGATTTTCCAATTTACTCTTAAAACTAATTTCTGTTCAAAGCTAGATAGAAAATATCACGTTAGCTTTCACATGACATAAAAAAATATATTATTATATAAAGATTTAAATTTATGTCAAAAGTATGAGTTATATATAATAAATTTTTGTATGCCACATACCTGTTAATGTATCATTTTTATTTAATTTCAGGCATTAGTTAACTTTTAGAATAAATTGAGAAAAATTATAACATAAACAGCCAAACTGAAAGGAAAAAAAAAAACTTTAAAGGCCAATGTAAAAAATTAGTCAAACATAGGGGGTGTTTGGGAAGTGTTTTTTTTTTTTTTTTGTGTTTTTTTTTTTGCTAAAAAAACATTAAAAGATAAAATTGGTTAAAAAAACCAAAAAAAAAAAAAAAAAAAAACAAGTCCAGACAAAATGTCACATCAAATCTATAATCATTTCATTTTTTCTTTTACAAACATCACATCTAACTGCAAAAAAAACCAACTATCTTTCCAAATATAAAAAATTTAACCTCCTAAAATAATCAAAAACTAAGAAAACCTATTAAAATAACAACTTTCCAAACACGCACATAAAATGGGCCAAGTGCATTGAATTTTGTTAATGAATGCCTTAATTTTTTTTTTTTTTTTTTGGGTGCAAAGTTTGTGTATTCTTTTTATAAAAGTATGTATAATCATTTTAAATTTTGCCAACTAAAAGCACAAAAACACTCATTAACAAAATTGTCCAAAATTTGGTATCCAAATTTAATCACCATATAATTTGGAAAAGAAGAATGGACAATCTAGCGAGTCTTGTCGGCATACTTTGATGATCCACTCCATTCATTAAAAAGGTAAAATTGATCCGATAAATCTCATATATATCAAGTTTTGCTGATCTAAAATCTCTCTCATTTAATTTAGGATGGAGCTTGATAATATGAAGAAGCTAAATCTTGGTCAGAAGGCAAGAGTTCAAGCAACTCATTCTATGCCACAAGAGAAGATAGAGATATTCAAATCCTTGGAAGACTGGGCTAAAGAGAGTGTGTTGGTTCACCTAAAACCAGTAGAGAAAAGTTGGCAACCACAACAGTTTTTGCCAGATCCAACATCAGATGGGTTCATGGATCAAGTGGAGGAATTGAGAGAGAGGGCAAAGGAGCTTCCATATGATTACTTAGTTGTATTGGTAGGAGACATGATCACAGAAGAAGCCCTTCCAACATACCATTCTTGGCTTAATACAAATGATGGAATTAGAGATGAAACATGCTCAAGCCTTACTCCTTGGGCTATTTGGATTAGGGGATGGACTGCTGAAGAGAATCGCCATGGTGATCTTCTCAACAAATACCTCTATTTATCTGGTCGAGTTAACATGAAACAAATTGAGAAGACATTGCACTATCTAATTGGCTCTGGAGTGGTAAGTGTTTCTTCTTCTTCGTAATTTTTCTTGGAGATGGTCCATAATTTGAATTGGATGGGCTATTCATTACGGTCTTATTTCGATAATCCGAATAGTTTATTTTGTCAAGCATTCGTGTATTTCATCAATAAAAAAAAAAATTAAATTGATCTGATAATCGTAATATATTCAATTTTTTGCATTTGTCACCAAATAAATGAAGGGTTTATTTTTGAAAACACAATTGTCGTCTATTTTTTATAACAAACATGATAAATTGAATAAATTACGATTATCAGATTAACCTCTTTTTTTTTTTTGATGAAATACACAAAATGTACGATAAAATGAATGATTCGAATTATTAAAACGAGACATGTGATGAGCCCCATGAACTCAAACAGAGCCCTCCATTGTAAATTATGGACCAAAAGAAATCCACCTCTTTTTTTATTTTCTTAAAATTTAGAATCTTCCAATTTCTAGTTCTCCCAAAAGAATAAAATAAAAATAATAATAAGCAATAAAAATGATATGATGGCAGCACTATTTTGTTTTTTTGTTTTTGTTTTTGTTATTGTTACATTTTTTTTTTATTTTTTTTAAAAAAATCGTAGAAGAAAAATACTATTAATATCTAGGAGCAATACAAAATATTATTTATAACTATAAAAATATATAAAAATCGAAACTTTCCTGCTCGGGATACAACAAAATCAAAAGGATCAAATATACACATGGTCACCGAAATATTTCCTTTATTTTATTTTGATCACCAAAATATGCACTTTGTTACATTTTGATTTTCAAAATTTATATTTTGTTGTATTTAATCCATAAACTATGCGTTTTGTAGTTTTTTTGGTTTCCTAATCACCTAATTTTGTTGCATTTTTTCAGAAAATTTAAAAAATTCCCTAGTCCCATTAGTCAATTTAGATAGAGTGAGCACTAGGGATAGGATAAATTCTATTTTTACCTCTACAATATAGGTCATTTCTTACTTTGATCCTTAAAGAAAAAATAATCCTATTTTGATCCCCAAATTATCTGTCATTTCCTACTTTGGTCCAATTACCAACTCTCGTTATGGTTAAGGGGAAATTTTGGAATTCAAAAATTAAGTTTTTCACTTTGACTCCTAAATTCAAACCCAACCTCTAATCTCATAATCCATACTCCAAAACCTATTCCCAAACCTATCCAATCTCAAAAACCAACTTTATATCAGATGAAAATGAAAATTTACAATGGCTATGCGTCATTGAGGAGTAAAGAAGTTGTGAATCAAAGTACGGAAGTTGGGAAGAGATCAAGTGATTGATTGAAAGATAGGAGGTGCAGTGTGGGAGAAGAAATGGTCAGTTTTGGGAGTGTGTAGAAAGGTGCTTGGAAGAAGGGAGAGAAGAAGAAAATGAAGGGTGATTGAAGATTCAAGTATTGTTGAACAATATTTTAGTCAATAATGTGACAAGTTGTGATTGGGCAAAAACTACTCTATTTTGTTTCTTTTTTTGTTAGACTATGTATATATTGGATTTAGAGACCAAAGTATCACAATTTTTTTTTTTTTTTTTTTTTGAAGAACTGAAGTACAAAAATGCAAAAAATTAGGGGTAAAAATGTAATTTAATCCATTTATGTAGATTGCCTTGAGAGAGAGGGTCGGGTCTGCGCCTAGGTCATCCCGGGCCACATGGTATTTTTTTGTTATAAATGTACAATGAACAACGGAGGAAAAAATAATTTAATATTTTAAGGATTAAAGTAAGAGATTTTTTTTTTGTTTTGTTTTTTTTTTTTTTATGAACCAAAATGAGAAAAAAATTGACAATAATTTATCATAAAAAAAATTCCTCTTTTATTGAACAAGTAGAAGAAATATAGACGAGTAGGTAACACCAATAAATCTCAAGGGGTTGGACCTTAGGGTTTGGGGTGTACTCTTTTCAGATCTCAGGTTCAACTCTTATTAGGTGCTATCAAGTCCTTAGAGCCACGCCTGCAGGCTCTGTCTTAGATTTGCTAAATCCACAAGGAAATGGTGTTTTGTGTGGATTCTAGAATTAATTGAGGTGCTCGTAAATTGGCCTAAATACTTGATCATAAATAAAATTAAAAACAAAAACACCAATATTGTGCACTTATACCTTGTATCCATTGTCGGTTCTTTGGCACCCCACGAACAATAGCTTGACAAACAAACATTTGATGCACTTCTTCATTTTTTTTTTTTTGTAATACCATTTTTAACCCTATGTTGGTTTGGATATAGGACGTTAAAACAGAAAACAATCCCTACCTAGGGTTCATTTACACATCATTCCAAGAAAGAGCAACCTTTATTTCCCATGGTAACACCGCCAGGCTTGCCAAACACTATGGCGACAACAACCTAGCTCAGATATGTGGCACAATAGCCTCTGATGAGAAGGCGACATGAAACTGCTTACACCAAAATAATTGGAAAGCTATTCGAGATTGATCCCGACACAACTATCACATCATTTGCCAACATGATGCAGAAGAAAATATCAATGCCAGCTCACTGGATGTACGATGGTGAAGATGACAATCTTTTTCTGCACTTCTCAACTGTTGCCCAGCGGCTCGGTGTGTACACCGCCAAAGACTATGCTGATATTTTGGATTTTTTAGTGGACAAATGGAATGTAGAGAAGCTTACTGGACTTTCTGGTGAGGGAAGAAAGGCTCAAGATTATGTTTGTGAGTTAGGTCAAAGAATTAGAAGGCTAGAGGAGAGAGCTCAACTAAAGGCCAAGCAAGCACCAGTTATTCCTTTCAGCTGGATTTTCAACAGAATTGTGAAGCTCTAAATGCAAGAGGGTGACAAATGATTGGTTACTTGTTAGTTGAAGCTTTGCTCAACCAAGGTCATAAAATAGAAGTTTAATACATGAATATGTGTTTTATTGGGAAGTTAGAGACTATTGCTCCGATAGACTAATGTATGAGGTTTGTATGTTAGGTAAGAAACTATTTTCTGTAATGGGTTTGTCAAGGTGATCTCACTTTTTCTCTCAAATTCATATGGGCTGATGTACATCACCGTAGTGTATCCATTACACAAAATATCATCATCTCTTTATTTAGTATTATGAATATTAATTAAAGAAATAAAACTCTCTCTCTCTCTCTCTCTCTCGAATTTGTGTGGAATTGATTGAATTAATTGTCATTTTTTTATTATGTGCTTCCACCAAAATAATGAACCCCCACTTGTGGATGCCATGCTTTTCTGGGTATGAGGCGCGTTTCCACCCCATGTCATACCAACTTGCGTTCGAGAGTCGCTACTTATTTTAAGGGGAATTAAGAAACTTTACACGATGATAATTAAGTACAAGACCTGATCCTTCACAATCAAATATAATCAAGGCTTGAGAATTAAGGTACAAAATAGAAAGGTCATCGAATAAAAGGACTCCTTTTTGCCTAATCCGAAAATTGGCCTCTATTAACTCTCTATTTTGTGATTTTAATGATTAAATGTTTCACAAACTTCATTGTTAACCCTAAAACAATTACTAAACCTAAAACTAGATGATTGAATAAATGAATATCACTTAATTTAGATCTAATGAATACAATTATATTTCCATAAAAAAACTCATAGTTTCCATCAAAAAGTTATTAAATGGCCATAAACAAGATCTAAACTAAGCAAGACTCATAAAAACATCCCAAAATATACAAATTTGCATGAAAAAAAAACACATAGACTTGGATCATTGAAAATAATGCACAAAAAGCAAGTATTTTTTGAAATAGCCCAAAAATTACTTTATTGATAATGATCAAGCAATAAGACAATGCAAAAAGTATCATAGCAAAACAACCTGATCTCAACTATGTTGGCACCAAGAAGCCTGCCCATTCATCTGCTAGCACCACACACAGTTGGTAAGACACCGACCCAAGAACCCAAACCAACACCAAAAGATCCATCGGATCAAACAAGACAAAAAAATACAAATAAAATGTACCCAGCATCAATAACAGCAATAACAATATATCTGCTGTGGACACCTCTTCTCCCAAAACCACATCTGATTTGCCTCAAATTGCTCAAGAAGTGTTGCACTATGAAGTGAAACTCCTTATAGCTTGGATTCAACCATAAAGCAATTCTTATCTTAATCAGTTCACACAGTTCATTAGATTTAGGAATAGCTGCTTGAAAAACACATTCATTTCTAAGCTTCCATAAGGACCATAAGACACCCATAGGTATGACTCTCCATATCATCTTTTCTTTTCTGTTGAGCCTTTTTCATTCCCACCATAGTAGTATTCAATAGAACTTGGTAGAACCCTTGCACCTTCCACCAATTTAGCATTGTAGCCCAAACCCTGTAAGCAAAATGACAGTGTAACAGGACATGACCAACTGATTAATTTTCAGCTTTACAAAAAACACAAACAATATGCCATGAAAAGAAGCGAAACTCATCAGATTCTACCACCACGAGTCCAACTATGCATGATATGATTAAAATAAAGTACATTGATCCTAAACATGTTATCTAAACACATAATATGCATCATAAGCCTGGTTTAAGGGATCCAACATAATTTAATGCACAAAAAGAAACTAGCAAATAAATAAATAAAACATGCAGAATATTAAAATGAACAAACCGGACATGATGCATGCAAATATAAAACCTAAACTAACTATCATGACTTAAATAAAACCTGGTCAAAAATCATTCAAAACCAAGAAGTTACATGATGACCATGCAAAGCTAACACCTTAACATGATTAGATACTGAAAAGAGACGCCAAAAGTTACTGAAATAAATAAAAATCAGTGGACTGACCTGCTGTTTTGCAGAAAAAGCAAGAAAATGCAAAACAGAGCGAAGAACGCATTAGTTTTATATTGCTTGAAGCTTTCCTCAGGCTTCGATTCAAGTTTGATTGCTTTGTTTTAACCTTAGATGCACTCTAGGATTATCAAAAGTTGCTACTAGGGTTAGAAATTTCAGGGCTAAGGGTTTTGGTGAAGGGAAGTGGTGTTTCTCTCTTAAAACTCTCAATACTTAGCAAAAAGTTGGTCAAAATTTGGTCCTCTCCAAAAAACGGGGCCCGGGGGGAGGGGGGAAGAGGGGTATATATATAGATTGAGGAAGAAGGTTCTAGAATGACTTAGGTCTCCCTAAGGTTTCCCATTACTTTTTCGTTGCGCCTCTTGATCAAATCAGAGCTAAAACTCACTCAGCACCGTGGATAGTACATGTTTCCGGACAAGCTACTCACGTAGCATGTGTGGTCGTGCGACCCATGCGCAGTCGTACAGATCTTGTGCGGCCAGGCATATGTCTAGGCCTTCAGGTGTGAGCACATGTGCCCTTAATACATGTAAGCTATGCATGCATAAGTATGTGGTTTGGGCCTTTGGACCATCCTTTCTCCGAAGTAGGTCCGTTTGATTTCTAATTGACTTTTTTGCGTGAAATAAGTCAAGGTTTTGAAAATATCTATTGTGTGAGTGAATTTCTGACCACACTGCCAACTCAGTATTCAACTGGAGAGCACTGACAGAATAGATGTCACCTGAGTGACCTGCAACAGAAAGAAGAGATTCCGATAGTGGTTCGTCCACCCGGGGACACTCTGATGATCAAGTCAGTTATCTCTCAAAGATAGATAAAGTGCTTAACTCACTGAGCAGAATATAAATTGCGTACCTTAGACCCATTGGGGGTGCCTCTCTTTTATAGCCAACTCAATCCTAGTCCCAATAGAAGCCTAACTTCAATGGACTTCTGTTCAGTGCTTATCTTGGACTCTCCAATAGATAAAGATAAACTCCCTGAGAGCTTTATCCTTATCCAATCTGAGGTCCTTCCTCATTCTAGGCCTCTTGTCCCTTATCCGCTTATCCCGGACTCTGATATCTTCCGAAATAACCTCGGCCTAGCCGAGATCACCTCGGCGTCACGACCAGGACACGTGGCACCCCGGCTGACATGTCGGCGTCACATTGGCCACGTGTTGGTACTCAGAAAATATATCCCCACAACTGCCCCCTAGGTTCTATTACCTCGGCATCCTGAGGTGATGGAACCTATATCAGTACTTCCTTCTAGAACGTCGGCTAAGCTTGCATCTTAATTCATTGCCGAAGTAAGAACTTGTTGGCTCAGTATGACCAAGACCCACAGTCTGCTTCCATCAATGCCTCAGAACCATTAACCAGGGTTGTTCAAGTTTCTAAGCTGATATCATCCTTCAAGCCGAGGTACTGCTCCATGAAATTAAGAATTCCAAGAGCTTTATCACGCGTATGAGCTGTCATGCATGACTACCCAACCGTTCTTGCCACGCGTCTCTCTCTCTTTGGGCTGTACCCGACACGCGCCATTAAGTCGAATTGCTCTCGCGTGCACTGTCTGACACATACGTCGTTTTAGGAACATTAATTGCCTTTTTGCCGCCGTTTTTGTGTTTAGACAAAACTTCCTTTCCTCTTTCCGTCTCTTCACTTTACACCACCGTTTCTGAAGCTTTTCCTCTCTCTATCTTTTGCTCCTAAGTTTGCCATTGTCACTCCTGCGAAGCTTTCTGCAATTACTTCCGTTCACTCCCCCCGATGAGGATTTTTGTTGCACTTTTCCGATAGCTACCACCGTCTGATCTCGGCGACTCTAATTTTCCCTTGTAAGTCACTGCTTCTTCGTTTCGATTTTTATTCTTCCTCAAATTGTTATATCTGTATACTGTAATTGCAATGTTGTTCACATTTGTTTTTTTGAATCCAACCATGCATTCTGAGCATATTTTTCTCATGATTTTGCTTTTTGCCCAAACCGTTCTTTAATATACACATAATACCCACATACTTGTTCATTCTACCACTGTTCTTGGCCTTGTACCCTGGCATACACTCTGTCACAGTGTTCTTGATGATTCACCCCTATTCTTGATTCTGAATCATTGCTCTTGTTTCTGTTTGCCGTGTTTTTTCTAGATTCTTGCCTCCAATCTTCGTTTCCATAGATCTAGGTTTGGGATTTGTTTATGGAACCCACAAATTCTAAGAAGAACTGAAACGATCCCCACAAATTCTTACTCTAGCTCACTTTTAGGTTTTTGCCGAGGTCCCTATAAACCTTACAAAACACCTTCTTTCTGAAATCCAACTCCTCCGAGTTAAGCCAACGTTATGGGTATGTGGAAGCATAGGGTAGACACCCCGACCAAGTTGGAACACTTTAGGCGGGAGTTTGACATCCCGACCGACGTTCATCTGAGGTTGGCTGGAGAGGATGACTCCATCATGCCCACAACTAATTCTATGCCCTTTCCTGTTGTAGCTTTTATCGAGTGCGGACTTAGGCTCCCACTTAACATCCTTTTCTGCGAGATACTCCATTACTATAAGTTGAACCCAATACAGCTCGCCATCAATTCCTACCGAGTCATCAATGGTATAATAGCCTTAGCCAAACAAGAGAATGCTAGGGTTACCTTAGCCGACATCGAATACTACTACACCATGTGTGGCCTTAAATTGGAGAAAGGCTATATTTACTACCTCAAGCCGAGGTCCACAGAGTATAAAATCGTCGTCGACCTCCCAGACTCCAACAAGGGAGCCGGGGATGATTACTTTATTATCTCGGGGAACTGGGAGTTCGCTCTAGATAAGGACCTCCACCTCTACCCTCTTCCTCGAACAGTTTTTGTAGAGGGTAATGGTAAGAGCCTAGTGTTTATACTTACTTGTTTTTAAAGTCTTCAATACTTCGTTTGTTCTAATGTTTGTTTTTCTTGCAGCTCTTCCCCAACCAGAAAAAGGCTTCCGCAAGTCCTTTTTTCCCAGCAAGGGTTTGAAGAAGCTATTAGATTTGCCAGTCCACAAGCGCAGAGCCCCTTTGGTACTCAACTTCATCCCGACCTATAAGTTGGTACTCCCCGACGTCCCAAAGAGGAAGAAAAGCCATTCTCCCCCTTCTGCCACAAAGTCGGACAAGACTTGCCCTTTGATTGCTGTTCTGGGTCTATATTCCAGGTCATACTGGCCCAAGGCTACTGCCCATCTGGCTATTTTGCCTGTCAATCTCCCTACTGCAACATGGACTTCAAAGGATGTTCAGTTAGCACCACAATTTTGTGGGCTTGAAAGTAATGGTTCAGCTTCTTTGAAGCCATTACTAAGGCCAGTGTTAACTTTTCCAAGGGTAAATACTTGGTTTCTGCATCAGCTAGGGTTTTGCTTACATAGTAAACAGTCCTTTGTTCCCTTTTTTCTTCGCGGATTACCGCTGCACTTACCGCATGTTCCAAAACTGCTAAGTACAGGAACAGCTCCTCTCCAGGTTCTGGATTTGAGAGAACTAGAGCTGTGGTCAGATACTTCTTCAAGTTGGCCAGGGCGACTTCGCACTCCTCGGTCCATAAGAAGTCTGTCGCTTTCTTTACTAAGCTGAAGAAAGGTTTGCACTTGTCTGAGCTTCTGTTTATGAACCTATTCAGGACTGCAGCCCTTCCAGTCAGCATCTACACTTGTTTTGTCGATGTCGGGGTCTTCAACTCTAGGATGGCCTTGATTTGGTCTGGGCTGGTCTCAATGCCCCTTTTGGTCACCAGGTATCCCAAGAATTTACCAGATCCAACTCCAAATGCACACTTCGATGCATTGAGTCGAAGCCGATATATTTTAAGGATATCAAAGACTGCTTTTAGGTCAGCCAGATGACCTTCAGGTTCCTTGGTCTTTACGACCATGTCATCGATGTAAACTTCTACTGTTCGGCCGATCAGGTGTCTGAACATCTTGGTTACCAGTCTTTGGTAACTTGCTCCTATGTTTTTCAACCCAAAAGGCATCACTCTGTAGCAATACAGCCCTTTTGGGGTGACAAACGTAGTCTTCTCCTCGTCTGGGGGGTATATGGCTATTTGATGGTACCCCTTGTAGGCATCCAGGAAACTCATCCTTCCATGCCCAAAAGTGGCATCCACCAGTTGGTCAATCTTGGGTAAAGGAAAACTATCTTTGGGATAGGCCTTGTTTAGGCTGGTAAAGTCCACGTAGACCCTTCATTTACCATTCTTTTTCTTTACCACCACTGTGTTTGATAGCCATGTCGGGTAATTTACCTCTCGAATGGCTCTAACCTCCAGAAGTCTGTCTACTTCCACTTCCACTGCCTCAACATGCATCAACGTCGGTCTTCTTGCCCGCTGGATTATAGGTTTAGCCGACCTGTCTATGTTTAGTTTATGGCAAGTGACCTTAGGGTCAATGCCAGGCATCTCGTAAGGCGTCTAGGCAAATACTTCAATGTTTGCTTTCAAGAAAGCCTCCAGCTCTTTTTCCTCTTCTTCGGGTAGGCCCGAGCTAAGAAGGAAGAAGCATTCTTCATCTCCTTGCTGGACAAGGATTTTCTTTAGGGCTTCTTCACTCTTCTCGGCTGGCTTCTTGCCGACGTCATCTAGGACTTCCATGTCCTCATTTTCGATCTCTACTGTCTCTGGTTCTCGTATGCTGCAGGTAGATTTCATTACTGCCATGGAGCAGTTCTTTGCCTGTAGCTGATCCCCTCTGACCTCCTCTATCCCATGCTCTGTTGGGAACTGCAATAGCTGATGTAGTGTTGAGGGTACAACCCCCATTACATGCAGCGATGGCCTCTCCAGTATAGCATTGTAGGGGGATGGTGTGTCGATTATGGTGAATTCTTTCTTTACCCTCTTGGTGCCAGCCTGCACCCCTAGGCTTGTTGCTCCCAGTGACCACGTTGGCGTTCCATTGAACCCGACCATTGGGCAGTTGGATTGCTCCATATCGTCTGGATGAAGGCCAAGCTCCTTGTAACGCTTGACATACATGATGTCACAAGAGCTGCCTTGGTCGATTAGGATGCGCTTCACTTGGCACTTCCCAACCTGGAGGGATACTACCAAGGTGTCGTTGTGCGGATGTTGGACCATCTCCAGGTTGGCTTCAGTAAAGGACACAATTGGTCCTTGGCACTCCTCAGCCTAAGGTCTTTTCTGTTGGACCTGGTACACGTGCTGCAAGTGTTTTACCTTCGGGGTCTCCCCCCGAATTTCATTTTCGTTGACCTTCGAGTGAATTACATTAATTACCCGAGGTCCGCCTCCCTGCGGTTGCTGTGCTGGGGGAGGTGGAGCCACTGGTGTCTAAGGCAGTCTTGCCTGCTCTTCCCTCGTCCTGGCCTCATCTACAAGGTCCCTCAAATAGCCTTGCCTTACTTAGGGCTCTGCAACCCTGAGTCAGATGCCCATCTTCATTATGGTAAGGACAATGCTTTCCAAGGCTTTTTCCCATAAACTCTCCTGGTACCTTTGCTGGTGCTCTGAAGTAGGATTGGGTTCGGATTTTATCCAGGACTTTGTGAATTGGGATCTGGAATACAGTTGTGACTGCCTGTGCGGTTCTTAGTCCTATCTCTTGTTTGTTGGATTCGTTGTTACCTCGGCCTCGCTTCGGTGAGCCGTTTCCTTTCTCTTGCTTTGTCACCTTAATCCTTGGCATGTCTTCCTCAGCTTTGGCATATTTCTCAATTCTGGCCATGAGCTCCTCCATGCTTTTTGGCAATGTCTTTGCCAATGACTTTCGTAGTGCACAATCATCTTTTAGGCCGTTCTTGAAAGATACGACCGCCACCTCTTGGTTGCACTCGGGTATTCGGTTGAACACCTTGTAATACCTTTTTGCGTAGGCCTTAAGGCCCTCATCCTCACTAATCCTCAGAGCCATCAGGGCGTCTACCCTTAATGGCTGTAGTTTGTTTGTCACGAACCTGGCCACAAACATCTCGGCCAAGCCTTCCCAGGTCTTCACACTTCCTTTTAGCAATTTGTGGAACCAATCCGATGCAATTTCCTCGAAGGATGAGGGGAACACCTTGCAAAGCAACGGCTCGTTCCCAGTGTACAATGCCATCGAGTTTAGGTATAAACCGACGTGAAAGTTAGGGTCCGATTTACCATCGTATATTTGAAACCTCGGCATGCTGAATCTTTTTGGGGCCTCAAATTTGTCTAATTCCACCAAGAATGGTGTTCTCAGCTTAACATGGGAGGTTACCTCGGCATTTTGTTGCTTCCTCTTGAGGTAATCTCTCAAGTCTTCTTTTTTCCGCCCACGAGCTCAGCTATCTCTTGATTTCAGTCTTTTAGGTGCATTACTCTCAGCTTCGTTGTGAACCCTTTTCGACCTTTCTCCACTGGTCGCATCGAAGCACAACTCCTGCCTTTGAACATGCCGATATTCTCTGGGATCTGCTTCCTTAGTGCGGTGTGTCCTTCAAGATTCTTCCTTTCTCGACTCTCCTCGCCCGACCTCCCTTGAAGGTCGGTGAGAGTGTTTTTTGCTCTTGGTGTGCTGTGGGGCTACAGGGATTGTTTTTTTCCCTCCCTTCTGGGTATTGGCCGCTAGAATTGGCGTGTCCTGTAGCGGGAATGGTGGCTGCATGACGTTTTGCATCATGAAATTGACGACCGATTGCAGGTCTGCCAATTTATTCGCCATCCCCTTCATCTCTTTGTCCCTCCGTAGGCATCTTTCTTTCCATACCTGGAGGTTATCTTCGTTATAGTACTCGTTTTGGTCTGATTTCTTCGGTACGTCGCCCTCCTGGCCGACGTCCTTTCCTTCGTGATTCTTATCACGAGTCTCTTCGTTGCAGTTGTCTTTTTCGATGTCAAGGTCAATAGGTCTTCCACTCCCTGTAGGAGTGTTGTCCCTTGCTTTCTCTTTCTGTCCGTCGTTGGCTATCTATTCTCCTTTCTTTCCCACAATGGCGCCAAATTGTGTGAGTGAATTTCTGACCACACTGCCAACTCAGTATTCAACTGGAGAGCACTGGCAGAATAGATGGTGCCTGGATGACCTGCAACAGAAAGAAGAGATTTCGATAGTGGTTCGTCCACCCCGGGGCACTCCGATGATCAAGTCAGTTATCTCTCAAAGATAGATAAAGTGCTTAACTCACTGTGCAGAATATAAATTGCGTACCTTAGACCCATTGGGGGTGCCTCTCTTTTATAGCCAACTCAATCCTAGTCCCAATAGAAGCCTAACTTCAATGGACTTTTGCTCAGTGCTTATCTTGGACTCTCCAATAGATAAAGATAAACTCCCTATGAGCTTTTCCTTCCTCATTCTAGGACTCTTGTCCCTTATTCGCTTATCCCGGACTCTGATATCTTCGGAGATAACCTCGGCCTAGCCGAGATCACCTCGGCGTTACGACCAGGACACGTGGCACCCCGGCTGACATGTCAGCGTCACATTGGCCACGTGTTGGTACTCAGAAAATATATCCCCACACCTATTAATTCAAACTCATAAGACTTCTACCTCCTTGGCAGAGACAAAAAAAAAAAGAGTTAATTTTGGATAAAACGGGTTTAAGGAAAAAATGGTCATTTTACAAAAATATGATTTTTTGGACAAAACGAGATTACATAGCAGCTCTTACCAACCTTAAGCAAGTCATCGAAATATATGAAAAAGTAGTGAGAGTTGAGGAGGCTGAAAGAGATTTTGAAGTCACTGGGTGAAATAATGGAGTTAGCTTCATATTGTCATCAATGAACAAGTTTCTTGAAGTCAACGATGGTGTCGAAGTGCGAACGAGATCCAGTTGAGTAACGGAGGCTAAGAGATTGTGGTAGTGAATATGATCTTGAGTGAGAGGCAGTAGGGTGTGGTGCAGATGGTGGCGGTGATTCACCGTTAATGGCATCGTTACTTTTAAAATTTCAAATCTTAAGGACTTAAACTAGCAAGAAAAGTTTCATTGTCTTTAAATTTTAACAAAAACATGAACATGGATGTATTTTAAATTAGTAAATGCTATCAAGTATCCCTATGCATTATTCAATGCTAAAAAATATACAAAAAAATGTCTTAAAAATATATGAAAATATACCCTAGCAATTTTTTATTTATTTATATAGATTACTCAGTTGAGGCTATGGAGCCCAACTACTTTTTTACTTGTCTAACAATTTTTTAAATAGGGCCACATGAGTGTAGACACCCCATTTTTGACCGTCCTCAAGACTTGGACGTCATCGTTTGAACACTGGATGATTATCTATGTTCGTGTTCATCTTAAGTTCTCGGAGGTTTCGACCGCACGCCTTGCCTCAAGACCTCTCGACTTATTTGTTTTGTGCTTGGTTGTGGACCAAGCACTTAGGTTTTCTCCTCTGAGGGCGAGAAATGGCTTGTTGGCTATCCCCACACCCCACCGGCCTTGGCATGTTGCCACCGGACCTGTTTTCTTGCTACCGGCCAAAAGTGTTGGCCGGTTGGCAATGTTCTTGGTCGGCCGGCCATTATTTTGGTCGATCGATTACTTGTTCTGGCCGAGACCCTTGTTTTAGCTTCTTGAGGAAGCTTGAACCTTTTGAACCCTTGGTTTTTAGCTTCTTGAGGTAGCTTGAACCTTTTGAACCCTTGGTTGTTAGCTTCTTGAGGAAGCTTGAACCTTTTGAACCATTGTTTTAGCTTCTTGAGGAAGCTTGAACCTGTTGAACCCTTGGTTTTTAGCTTCGTGAGGAAGCTTGAACCTGTTGAACCCTTGGTTTTTAGCTTCTTGGGGAAGCTTGAACCTTTTGAACCTTTGCTCTAGCTTCTCCAAGAAGCTTGACCTTTTTTAGATTCTCCAAGAAGCTTGAACCTTTTTAGCTTCTCCAAGAAGCTTGACCTTTTTAGCTTCTTAGAGAAGCTTGACCCTTTGCTCTAAGCTTCTAAGAGAAGCTTGAACCCTTCTAAGCTTCCAAGAGAAGATTGGCCCTTTGCTCTAAGCTTCTGAGAGAAGTTTGACCCTTTTTGCTCTAGCTTCCTCAAGAAGCTTGGACCTTTACACAAGCTTCTTGAAGAAGCTTGGACCTTTGTTCCTCTATAAGAGAGACCCTCCTCTCCACTTGCAAGGGCTGAGAAATTTTGGCTAAGGCATATACATACACCTCTCTCTATCTCTCTACATCCAAGCTCTAAAGCTCCATTGTTCTTGCACCATTGCACTACACCTCCTATCCTAACACCTCCACCATCACTCTAAGCACCTTGGAGCTGGTTTTCAGAGGTTGAAGGCTTACTATTTTGGGCCAGAAGCTGCTAGCTCTTTTGACTACAAGGGTAACTCTCATTTTCCCCTTTTTTAGCATTGTTTTGCTTCATATCTTAGCCTAGTTTGCAAGCATATTTGGGCTTTGTCATAAACTGAAAAAAAAGTCTTGTTTTAAGCTTCTTAACATGTTTGTTTAAGACCTCTTTTCTGTTGGGGGTCATCTACCCCGTTGCATACTTCATTTCTCTTTGTTTTGAGCCATGCATTAGGGCCTTTGTGTTGAGCTTTGTTGGCCCTTTTGACCACTGAAATCCAATGGATTTTCAGTAGTTATTATTGTTTTTAAGCATCAAAATCAGAGAGGGGTGACCCCCTCACCCCTTGTCTTATTTTCTAGCATTATTGGCCTTACAAAGGAGCCCATATTTTCACACTTCTTGAGCATGTTTCAGGCCATTATTTGTAACTTTTATGACCTGCATGAACTCTATCCAGAGTTTTTTTTGCCATGTTAGGTGTCTATCTTGCATGTGTAGGGTAATCCTCTTCATGGCCTTTCAAAGGAGCCTTCATTTGCATGCTTCCTAGACTCATTTCAGGCCCTTTTTAGTGAGTTTTAGGGCCCTCATAACCTTTGTCCAGAGGTGGTTTTTCCATTTTGTATGTCCATTATACATGTGTAGAATAACCCTCTTATTGGCCTTTCAAAGGGACATATCATTCTAACATGTGTTGATTGAGTTTCAGTGGGTTTTTTGGTCATATTTTGGCATGCCATGTTTTTGTTTTTGGCTGGTTGGGTGGCCCCTCATGTGCTTCATATACATGTAGTGTAAACCATGCTTACTAGCCTATGTTGCATGTTGTTTTGGCCCTTCATGTTAGCACTTTTTGGCCATGCCTTAAACTGATTTTGTGCATGTTTTGGACTGCCTGAACTCTGTTTTTAGGTCTCATGGTTGAATGATGCTTGTTTTGCATGCTTGTAGTTCAATATCCATGCCTAACTTTGAGATTTGAGGTCTATTGCATGCATATACTGAGGTGTTTTCATGCTTTGGGGTCATTATACATCATATTTCAGAGCTTATATGAATACCATATTCCCATGATTTCCACTCTTTAAACGTGTTTAAGAGTTGTGCATAAGTGCCTCGTTTTCGGACCATTGCATGAGCTTCGTTTCTTTGCATGTTGAGTCATCATTTTGGGTCATTTTCCTACTATTTCAGACCTGCCTAGGGTCTATTTGGGGCTGGTTTTTCCATTTATACATTGCTTTGTGTACCTCTAGTGTAACCCGCTTCACTAGTTTCGGTATTCGAGCCATCTTGCATGCATTGTGTGACATATTTGCATGATTCGAGACCATTGTACATTATGTTTCAGAGTTGGAAAATGTGTGTTTGCATGTCATACTTCATCCTTTGCCATGCTTAGTTAGAGTTGCATGTTATGCCTTAGGATCGGTCCTTTGCATCCGTGCATGTTTGCATGTATTTCGGTTGTCTCATTTCCATCATATGGCCACTGATTTGAGTGGGGCTGAGGTCCACTCACTTTAGTTTAAGTCCATATTGCATTGCGTATGTCATATAGTTCATGTGCATTGAGTATGCCATTCTCAGTTCATAGCATTGCGTATGCTAGTTGCATGTTTGCATATCATCCCTCGCATGCCAGCATGATTAGGTTGCATTGCATTTAGGGTTGCATGTTAGTCACATTGTGTATGCCATCTCATTGCATTGTGTTTGGAGTAGGGTTAGTCCAAACACGGGAAACGAGGGACGTTTCGTACTCCAAGTGACGAAACGTGTCTCAATTCCCAGTCGCCGACACTCCAGATTACCCATGATGGAGTTTAGGCCTTGTTATGCTTATATGTGCATTCATTTCACATTGAGTCGTGCAATTCGCTCCTCGGCCATCATGCATCAAGATGCGTGATTGGTGGCACGAGGATCGAGGTCTACACTCCCTAGAGCTTGTGGAATGACGGGGAGAGTGGTCATGCACACATGTGTTGAAAATACTTTGCCATGCCCCTTTATTGCTCTCTCTTACAGCAAATCGGAATCCAGCAGCAAAAACTAGTCAGCAGCCTTCGGAAGTTTTGTACAGTGTTCTAGGACCAATTGCAAAACAGAGGCAAATCGGGACATCGCAAGGAATTTCCCGACAAAGCGACCCGAGCATGCATGCATCTTTCATCATTCGGAACAAGAGCTGAGGCAGTCCATTTTATAGCTTGCATGCTAGTTTATTCGCTTTCCTAGTTAATTTGTTAATTAATTAGGGTTTTGTAATATTTAATTAGCTAGAGTAGTTAATTATTTATTCGGACTGTATTATTTATTCGGACCCTCCGAGTGAGGGCAATTGTGTAATAAGTGTGCGTGTGTGTGATGTATGTCTTCCAACCCCACGTCTTTCTCCCTTTTATTTACCAGCTTATGATGGTTAGTTTAGGACATGTTTCAATTAGCATACTTATGCTCGCATGTTTGCATCAATTCATCTGTCTTGCATGCACCGGGCTCGGCGCATCATACTAACTGCATTGTATTTCAATTTCAAGTTGAATACGTGTTAGCTGTAGCATCATCATATGCCATCTTAGAATGGCCGAGCCTATCTTAGTTACATTCTTGTATGTGTTGCATTAGGTATCTCATCATAGTTAGGATTCATGCATGATTTCTAATTAGCTTCTTTCTTTGGCTCGAAGTACTCGGTAAGTGTTCATGCTTTAGCATCCTTGCATGCGTGTGAGTGATTGCCATGATAACATGCTTCACATGAGGCTATGTGCTTATATGATATAACTGTCTGAATGCTTGTGGGTAAAGTTTGGGTTATTTGGATTGGAACAATTCATCGACTGCGAGTTTTAAGCTCACTTGAGAGTGGCAAAATCATGTTTTCTAAGCCCACCTGAGGGTGGCAAATCCACATTTTAGCCTACTTACGAGTAGCAAACCGCTTTCAAAAACAAACATGAGATGTTTTGCTTCAATTTAGGCGATCCGGTCTATATTTGTATGCTGTGCGCATCACGTAGTAAATTTAGGCTAATAACCGGAATAAGAGCACATAATGTTTTCAAAACTCGATATCATGGTTAGTAAAGGCTGATCTTTGATCGGGTGAGCGGGGGTGCTCACGAAGTGACCTTCCCCAATCGTACCCAAGGTCCCGAGCTGAGGCAACTTTGGTGATGACGGACACGTGGCCTTAGGCAACGAGTCAGGGTTTCCTAAATTTTCCAAAATAAAATATTTAGGTGGCAACTCTGTATCTGGCAAAAGCAGTCCATGTTTGGCACTTCTTTCAAAAAATCTGTTTTCAAAAACGATTTGCCAAATTTGGACTCTTTGATGATTCATCGGTCTTGCATTGCACTCTGTGAGATTAGATACAGGACTGTGACCTTTGAGTCTGAACTGTAGTGAGCCTAAATGAACAAAACGGGATTTCCTCCCGGGACGTTCGGGGACGTCTACAATGAGTTTAAGAGATTAGTTCGCATAATCCCGAATCGAATGACAAACCTCTATATTATCAAAAAAATGAATCTCTCTCATTAAAAAAAAGTTCATCATAACACTCTCTCGTCGTATAAAATAAAGTAATGTTATTAGAAATTGGGTCAGATTTGACCTGACCCATAAGCCATGGAGTGTCCACATGGGTCATAGATAATTCATATGATTTATAATATAAGATAATTAAGAGAATTATCTAAAGAGGTGATTGAGTTGTTGTGGGAGACTATAGTTCCACCTTTATCAACAGAGTTTCTCTATACATCTAATATAAAGAAAATAATATACGTATTATTGTTGTGGGAGTTTACCTGAAAAATCTCTGCAAAATATTTCTCTCTGTTCTTCCCTCCTAGGTCACCATTATAGAACCTAGGGATTCAGAGTGTGGATATAATATTAGGAAACTCTAGTAGCTTTTTAATTGGCGAAAAGTTTTTCAAACGAGGCTCGTAATTCAAGCATCCGATCCAAACCGTTTTCGCAGAAGGTAATATGATTACCCGTATATTTTCCTTCGTCGGTATTAGAGCAATAATATTGGCTGTTTCCTCCTCATGTTATTTACATGTCATAGATTAGTTTTGTTCGTGTTTAATTAATATTATCTGTTTTAATATTGTTAAATATTATGGTATGTTGAAAAGGTTTTTTGGAAAACCCTAGCTTTTATAAAATTTCATTACAGTAGATTTTTTAACTCAAAAATCAATATTAAAAATTTTATTTTCAATAACTGAAATTTGCTTATTTTGAAAGTACCCTCCGTGAGCATCATTCATATAAAATGGGCTTTAATCGGAGTTATATTGAAAAAGTTATGGCTTTTCAAAGATTTTTGGGTCAGAATCGCTATTTTAAAGAAATTCTGGAAAAAATAGAGAATCTAGGAATTCAGAGGTTGATGTCAGGATGACGTCAATAGCATGCGGAAGTTGACTTAGCGTGGCACGACGTCAGCGGATGATGTCAACATGTAAAGGTGTGTGTGACATTTCCTGAAACGCTTGTTTGACACACGCTGCGCATGTGTGGTCCTAACAACTCGTACTATTTTTCTGTGTAATCTGTTTGGCCACTATTTTTTAGAATTAATTTATTTTGGATTTTCTTTGGATATTCTCATATATTTCTATATAATAATCCTAAAATTTACAAAAAATAAAAAGTATAATTCTAAAAATTGTAGAAAAATTAAGAAAATTTCTAGAATTTTTTTTATATTAATTATCATGCATAAATTTATTAATTCTTTTTGGTTATTTTAGTATTTATTTTTGTGCTATTAAATTGTAGAATTAATTTATTAATTGTTTAATATATATTAGTTGAGAACTAATATATATTTTTGAGTCCTAAATATTCATTACTATACTCTTTTCCTTAGTAGGAATTGTAATTTGACCTCCATTATTTGGCCGTTTATTTATTGTTGATGTATGTTTGGATGGATGGAGGTAATGTTGGTAATTTTTTGTGCACATGTTTGCGTCTAGTTTGGACCTGAAGGTTGTGTTTCTTGGCTCGAGTGAGCATTCCTTCGCTCGAGCGAGCGAGGACTATGTTTTGAGTTTCTTCGCTCGAGCAAGCCTTTCTTCGCTCGAGCGTGCTTCTAGGTTGCAGACCTGAAGCATCCTATTGTTGGCTCGAGCGAGGCTTTCTGCGCTCGAGCGAGGTTTCTTTGTGTCGGGTCGCTCGAGCAACCACTCCTTCGCTCGAGCGAGGCTCTAATATATCAGTTCGCAGCAACAGCTTCTTCTTCACTTTTTGATTTCCTTTTCTTCTCAAACCCTAGATCGGCTGTCCCTCTCACTACAATACACCTTCTCTCTACAAATCCACCTAGTTCTAGTGGTCTCCTATCCTAGCCTCTTTGTGAGAAAGGTAGAGCTTGGTGTGGGCTACATTTTGATCCGAAAATCTTTGGGTTTGGAGCATCTTGAGTTTTCACCATCTTCTCCATTGTGTCCCTTGATTTGAGGTAGGGATACCCTACTCCTTCTTATGAGTTCTAACATAAATTTTAGTCATTTTGTATAAATGGTGGATTATGGGAATTTTGGGGAAGTTAGGGTTTGATTTGAAGTTGTAAAAAGTGGGTTTTAAATTGTTGAACTCCATATGTATGTGAGACCTTGAAAAATGGAAATCATTGTTGTGAAATTGATGAAAATGAGCCTTAGGGCTAAAGTTGGGAAAGAAGGGAAAAGCCCTAATCTAATGTGATTAATTAATTTGTATAATTAATTTGGGGAAATGTGAAATTGAGATGGAAATCATGAAATTGGAAAGTTGTGAGATGGAATGGTGTAGTTGGTCAAATTAATCACTCACCTATGAAAATGTTGATAATTTATCTATTTGATAAAGTTATTATCTGTTTAGAGATAACTGCTTTGGGCTATCGGGGGAGGATAGTGTTGATTGTTGTAGACACTGTATGTTGATTAGGGAAAACTGAAACTAATCAAATGGTTAAGTCATTGAATATGACCGTTGAATTAATACATTGAATATGTGCCTGGATAGATCATTGTATATGATAAACTGTTTGAATACATTGCATATGTATCTTGTATGGGAGGAGATAGGGGATGTACTCCAAGGTTTGAGAAAAGATAGGGGATGTAGTCTCAAGCCTATTTAGGAGGAGATAGGGGATGGACTCCATTGATAACTAAGTTGGCCGGAGTGTCCCGGGTGAAAGTCCTGAAATCTTAATTACGTTTGCATAACGTTGATAATTGAAGTATTGAAATGTTTTCTTATGAGTTGTAGTCTCATTTGAATTGTGGATGATGAAAGTGTTTTAATGTGAGTCGTAGTCTCATTTAATTGTTTGGCTAGACAATGAGCCATTTTATGATTTTAAATTGGATAAGTAAAGGAAAGTGGAATGAAACACAAATGTATTTGTCATGAAACTGGGAAGTGTTGTAAGTTGGTTTACGAGTGTTAACCTTTTATCGAATGCTAATGTTTTAGTTATTTCTCATAATTGGTTTAGTATATCTCTACTGGGCATTGGCCCACCTTATATGGGACATTATTTTCAGGTTCAGGTGATATGCCACCTCCAAGGACGTAGCTTGGGAGGCTTGGAGGCTGAAAGACCTTTTTGTTGCTATCATTTTGTATTACATGTAAATCAAGCCAAGGGCTTATTTTGTATAAAGAGTTAAAACTCTTCTTTTGGTGTAACCAAGTGTTGACTTGGAAAAGTTGTAAGCCCATAGGCCATTTACTTTTGATGTCAACATGTAATACTTTTGTACTTAATACTTTGATGAATGGAAAATATGCTTTATTCTCTTGTCTATGCATGTCAAGAATGTTGGGTTTATATGTTTTATTTTGAGGGCGTGACACATACAGTATAATATTCAATTAAATGAATGAGATAGTATTACGGCTGAATTCGGTTTGATAAGAGCTCATTCGAACGCAGTTCATAAAAAAAAAATTGCGTTCGAGTTTGAGCTCAAACTTGTTAAAATTTTAATAAATAAGCCCAAACATACTAAAACTCGGCTCGCTTAACATTTATTATTTATATATTAAATCATGTAAAAATATGTATAAGAAAATAAGATAATTATGTTGTTTATATATTTAAAAAATGTAAATATAAATAATAGCTAACTATAGCTAATACATTTATATAATAGTGGTGGTAAATATTATTATTTTGGTAAAATATTGATTTTTTTTAAAGTATGTTTATATATATTGTATATATAATTGTATAATCAAAATTTCAATTGCAACTTTAGTCTTATACACAAGTTTGAATTTATAATTTTTTTTGCTCGTTAAGGCTCGTGACCAGGCTCCAGCTTGAATCAAGCCTAAGCCAACTCGACTCGAGCTTATTCGTTAAATTTTTATTGAGTTTGAGATCAAGTTCGAACTCGTTAAAATCTTAATAAAAAAACCCAAACATACAAAAATTCTACTCAACTCGACTCGTTTACAACACTAGACAGCATCAACTTCAACTCTCTATATTGCTCATTTATTACATGCAACATAAAAAGCGTGGAAACTATGAGTTAATAATATTAAATTTTAAAATTAAAATAACATATGTGCATTTATGCACCAACAGATTTGATAGAATTTTATGAATTAAAATTCTCTCCATTCCATGGTTGTAATGGAGGATATTCATTATATCATCTAAAGGTTGTGAAATAAATATGAAAATTTATTAATATTTTAAATTTAGAAAGAATATAATTACAAGCTCTTAGATATTGTATTGGAGATTTTCCATTACAATTTTGTAATGAAAATGGAGAGGATCACAATTTGAATTTTTTGTCCTTGTTTACTACATTCAACATAAAAGCATAGCAATTATTATGATAGAGTAAGTCTATACACATGCGGATGATCCTTGTAATATATCCTTGTAATATCCTTGTACATTGTATATCCTTGTAATATATCCTTGTAATATCCATGTACATTGTAATATCCACACTTTCTGAGAGAATTATATCTCATTCTGTGTTTAGTTTATGTATTCCTAACATTGTATGAACATCATATATATTAGTTTGTCAAGATTTAGAATTAAATTAAAATATGTACATGTATGCATCAATAGATTTGATAGGACTTTATTTCCTTTCCTTTTATCTATTTGAAAGCACTCATCCTTGTAATATATCCTTGTAATATATAAAGGATATATATGTATGCATCATATTCTTGTAATATATATACCTCTCATGTATGATTGTAGAACAGTACTAAACAATACAAACTCTTTCTCTCATATAGCTTTCTGTTTATCTGCTTCTCCTTCTCATCCATATTGTAACATATACAATGGTGAGAAGTGCTTCCACCATTTAGTTTCTATCTATATTTTTAGTGAAAAAAATCATTACATTCTTACAAAAAAAAGTTTTCTTTCTTCTTCTTTTGTGTGCGGGCATGCATTTGTGTGCACATGTATGTCTAAGGATACAATTTGATGTTTTTCTTGCAGGAGATATTTCACATTGTTATAATATGTTGTATTGCTGCATTTGGTTTAGGCATCGGAATAGAGGATGTTGGGGCAGTAACTTTTAATGTGATTGATTACGGTGCAGTTGGAAATGGTGTAACTAATGATACACAAGTAAATCTTCAAAGCATTCTAATTAAAAATATACAATGAAGTAACAATATTTTGGAAAAATTATATACAAAAAATCCAAAAGTTTGAGTTTGGTAACAAAATAAATCTTAAGTTTTTAATTTTGTCAATTTAAACCATAATCTTTTGATTTGTTTTCAATCTGCACCATTTGCCTATTTTTGTTAATTAAAACTGATGAAATAAATATTCTAGTCATAAAACTCAATGAAAATGATATTTTAGACATGATTCATACATCCACATTAACAAATGGTTTACATTGAAAAAAAAATTAAAAATTAGGATTTAAATTGATAAAATTAAAAATTTAGAGTTTATTTTGTTGCAAAACTCAAACCTTGTTTTTTTTTTTTTTCCTTTTTCGTGGTAATTTTCCCCAATATTTTTTAGTTCTTACTATTGCAAAGCTGCTTCTAGTTGTTGTTGTTGCTGCTGCAGAGTTGTCTTGGCTATTTGATTGGTGGTGTTTTTTTTTTTTTTCCCTGTTTTCTTTTACGTTCTTGGTTGTTTGATTGGACTCTCTCCAATCTTGGGCTAAGTGCTAGCATATGATTGTGCTAACTCTTCGGTGCCAACCTAGTTGGGATTGTTGAGTTTAGCTATGATGCTTGATACACTCCCCTGCTTTATTGATGTAAGTTCTTCGCTTGTATATAACTTCTTCACCAGTAAAGTTTCATTTTTTGTTGATAAAAAAAAAAAAGGGTTACGGGTTGGGTTGGGTTGGGTTGGGTGTTCAAGAAAGTGGGTTTGGTGGTGTTCAATTGTGGTGAGTTTTTAGAAAAGTCGGTTAAGGTGTTTAATATAATGCATTGGGATGAATTATATAATAATAATAATAATAAATTTAGGGTGTTCAACATTGGTTGTACAGTTGCCCCTCATAACTGAAGGTGGTTGTTGGCTTGCGGCAAGTGGTTTCAGAGGTGGTGGCCAAAGGAGGTCACTGGCGGTGATGGTCGGATGTGGTAGCTAGTGGTGGTGATGAATGGTGGGTGGTGGCTAAAGGGGTTGGGAGAAGAAGGAAAGAATGGACTTTTTTTATTTTTTATTTTTACTGAATAAGTGAAACTATTTTTTTGTTATTATAAAATTTTTAATAAAATTTATAAATTGTTTATAAGTTTTTTTTTCATGAAAGTAGTTTTTGTTTACGCCTTTCAATTTTATTTTATTTTTTGTAATTATAAATGTTAAAATTATTTGGCATAACCATTATTTTTTTATATTTAAATAATCTTGTTTAGGCCAACATGGCTTGATAACCTAATGAATTACGCAAATTAAGGGAAGGAAAGAGAAAAAGAATTTGACAAAATTGTTTTTTTATATTATAATATATATGCATCAAAAAGGCATTTATGAAAGCATGGGAAGCTGTATGTAAAGCTACTGGAGCACCTACGCTTATTGTACCAGCGGGAAAGAACTTCTTATTGACCCCTATTACCTTCGGAGGTTTTTGCAGCTCCAACACTATTACTATTCAGGTATATAAGTTATCTTTTTATGAGTTTTTCATTTTCTCTCTTTCCTTTGATTTACTCTCCTATGACCCTATTAGTATTGATGCTTTTTCTGTAGTTTTTATCATTGCAATGTACTCTTTTTTTTTTTTTTTTTTGAGTTGTTAAAATTTTTTTGTTTTAGTGATAAGAAAAAGATTAATGTATAAATTGTATTGGGTTATTTTTGAACCATACATATTAGTAGCTCCATTTCCAAATCTCTTTATTTTTTGCGCAAACTTCATTTTATTGGCAAGATGTGATTGACTTCATATGTGATTTATCACTCTTGACATTTGGAATAAGCACATAACCTCTCATGCTTTTATGACTAAAGTGTACTATCTATACCATTAATAATTTAAGCAAAATGACTAAAATACCTTAGTATATTGGTAATCTCATCGTGTAAATCACGACCATTTTTTGTCATTTTTTGAACTCAAAATGCTCCTTCTATTTTACTCCATGTGCAATACTTACCCACTTGATATTTGATATGTAATCACCTTATGTTCAAGAACACATTTTACAAAAGTAGACGGAATGTCTGCCTGTATATTTTAGTCTAAAAGTATAAAGTGAAGTTTGCCCTTACTTTTTAAATTCTTATGTATTGGGCATTATGTATATATATGGCAATTAAAATGGTTCTTTACAAGAAAAGTCCACACAATTTGGATTCTATACATCAATCTTGCTCTACAAGAATAGTTCACATTATTTTTTGAATGGGCAGGTTGAAGGGAATATTGTTGCACCTAGCTCTCTTTCTCAATGGCCCAAGTTCGTTGGCTTAAGTAAGTGGATTTCTTTCCAATTTGTGAATGGGCTCATCATCAATGGAAGTGGACAAATCAATGGACAAGGTTCAATTTGGTGGAACGCTCCGGTGTGTGACCATAATACATATATATGCACACATAGTATATGTTTTTTCAATGTGCAGATATAATTTATTTTAATAATTAATTTTTTTTTGTTTTATTTTTTATTTAGTTTGTAAGTGTTCATCAAATATGAATTGAACAAAAAAATGACTACTTTTTTCTCTTTTTTCCAGGGAGGAGTCATCATCCGCCCAACGGTAACATGGATTTTTTAGCTATCAAAAATTTAAAATGAAAAATGAAAAAAAAAATTGAAAACTTTCTCAACTTTATAATTGTAAACTGTGCATTACATAAATAATCAGTAACTATATAATTTGTTTCAAAATTTCTAACAAAATGTTTGGTTTCAGTTTTGAAAATTTATTTTTTCAGAAAATTTCACTTTTTTGTTTTCCGTATTTTTTTTTTGTTTTCACTGAATTTTTTTAATATTTTAAGCAAGTTTTTTAATTTTTAGACACATCTAACATAAATACACTTAAAAAGGATAATATATGTGAACAAAAATCTTTAAAAAAATTCACTAAATACCAAAAATACAAAAAAAATAAAAATAAAAATCCAATACATTTTTCATATTTTTGTGTATTTTTTAATTTTTAAAATATTTTTCTTACAAATATTTTACTATTTAGATACATCTAAAAAAGTTTTTAAAAAAAAATTGCTTAAAATTTAAAACATATTCACTAAAAAAAAACTCGAAAAACAAAAAATTAATTTTCAGAAAACTAAATTCAGAAAATTGAAGCCAAAGACACTAATGGTTTTTTTTTTTTTTTTTTAGAGCCAAAACTTTGCAGAGAAATTTTGTGACCATTTAAATAATCGTGCAGGCTGTACACTTCAGCGGATGTAACAATCTTCAACTTAGTGGATTGCACTCTGTTAACCCCCCAAGAAATCATATTACAATAAATAATTGTAAAAATGTAATCATCTCTCATATTAATTTAAATGCACCGGGGAATAGTCCTAACACAGATGGAATTGACATTTCTGGGTCTAGCCAAATTCAAATCCATGACTCAAACATCGCAACCGGTAAATAACTTGTCTTAACCATTTTCGCGTTGTTATTATTGTTGTTATTGTTATTAAATTATAACGGGCTAATATTAGTGAACTACTACATAAATAGGTGACGACTGCATTTCTATTCGTGGTAATTCCTCCCTTATAAACATTACTAGCATTACAGGTGGTCCATGCCATGGCATAAGGTAACTTGTCATAATCTCAATCTTGATTTTCTTTTTTTTTTTATTTTTTTATTTTATCAAATTATATTATCTGTACTATGTATTAAGGAAAAAGAGGTTGTTAGTGAGGAATTTTGTGAGGGTTTCAATATCTCATACTGATTTTCTTGATTTTTTTTTAAATTTTAAACAATTAAAAAAATATCCATAAACTAACTTCCATTTAACCATATAAAAATAAAATTCTAATTAGTACATGATTTATGTTTTTTAAAAGGAAAATATACTAATACTTTTCAAAATATATATATTGTTTTGCTTTTAACTATAGGAAGCAATTCATCAGAATAAGAAAATAAAGATGTCAAATTTCAAATATTCAAAGATTGACTTCTTATGTACATATATTTTTATCTTTTCATAATTAGTCTAGGATTTATAATTTTTAAAAAGAAAATGTGCCACTGCTTTTCAAAATACATTTTTGTTTTACTTTTAAATATAGGAAGCAATTTGCTAGAATAAGAAAATAAAGATGTCAAATTTTAAACATTCAAAAATTGTCTTCTCATGCACATATATTTCTCTCTTTTGAGACACATAAATTTTCTTTAGAATAAATTTTCAAATCTCTTGTTCTCACAACAAAAAAAAAAAAAAAAAAAAAACCTTACAAATTGCAAAAATCTTGTGTTACACAAAAAATTAAAAATAATAAAATATTTTAGAAAAGTTTATCTCTATTTATATCTATCTGTAACAAAAAGCCATAGTTTCAAAATCCCATGTCTAATTTCTTTATTTTTTAAATTTTAAAAAATTCTATTAGGTAATTATTCCATGATTTATGGCTTTCAAACAAAGAATATACTAAACTATTTTAAAATTAAATTAAAAAGAGAACACTTTTATCATAAATCTCATAATTTACGGTGAAATTTTTTATTGTAGCCTCTTTGAGATTTAAAGTCTCACTCTAATTTTCTCAATTTTATTAAATTTTATAACCAGCTAAACTTCTGGCACAACAAAAGCACCAAGCTCTCTCCTATAGATAAAACAAAAGTGATGATATCCTTCTAATAATGATGTAAAGGGAATTACAAGGAGTTTACTACAGTGTAAGGGGAATTGAAAGGAGTTTTTATTGATTATATGGCTATTTAAAAATCAAAGTGTGTATGTGTATCTTTTTTCTTGGTTTACGTATTTTTTTACCAGAAGATCAGCCGATGGGGTACATTTTCTTTAGATTGGAAAATAATAATAAAAAAAAAAAGAATTGGGACAGATGTGAAATTTTTGTAACTTTATGTCTATATAAATTTGAAAACAGTGGAAGGAGTAATTGATTAAGAGTCACAAAATTTAAATTAAAAGCCAAAATTGATTAAATTGAAATTGTAGGGAACAAAATGACATAAGGGGCAAAATGTAAGGATTATTAATGTAATTTGTTGATGTTTTATTAATTTCTTACTCATAATTTAACTTGTTTTTAATTTTTTTTTCCCCTTTTATTTAGTAACCTTTATATTTGGTAGCTATTGCAAAACTTTGAACGTATTTCATCATCAAATAATTTTTATTATTACTTTTGGTTTAAATGGATGAAAAATTAGAGTACACTTAATTGCATTCTTATTTGGATTGATTTGCATTAAAATTTGAAATAATTTAATTTGTTTAATTGACTTACAATTTATCATTACATTGTCAATGTTTCACATAATTTTTAATCTTTTGTGTTTATTATGCTACATAGTGATTTTTTTATATATTTATTAAAATAAAATTAATATATCAAAAATATATATACATTAATTGTGCATAGCACGGGTTTAACGCTAGTTTTATATAAGGGAGTTTAGATATTGCACGATCTTCTATGAAAGAAAATTTAAAATAAAAACTTTCATTTAATTACCTAGGCTCTTCACATTATAGTTACATCATTATATTGATAAAATTAGTAATTTTACAAACAATAAAAAATTTCGCAAAAAGTTGTACATAAGAGTAATACATTGTTGACATTTAAACTGGTGAAATGTTAACTCCTATATAAGATGAATGCAATACTGTCAACACTGCATTTGGTACATGTATTTGTATTGTTTTCTCAATATAAACAAACAAATTCAACTCTCTTTTCCTGTCTCAATCACTCTAGTGTGGGAAGCTTAGGACTAAACATGCAGATTTATGAAATAGTAGAGCAAGTATATGTGGGGAATTCTACATTGACGGGAACTACAAATGGAGTAAGGATCAAGACATGGCAGGTACGCAAAAATATATCAACACACACACACATGTACACACATGGACAAATGTTTTGTCATCTACATATTTTGAAATTTTCGAGACATTAATTTTCTAATTCTGAAATTGTCACATGTGCTATCTAGGGGGGATCCGGGTATGCAAAGAATATCACATTTGAGCACATCACATTTTTTAGAGTTGGAAATCCCATCATCATCAATCAATCTTATAAGGACAATCCCAAAAATGACGAACTGGTAAAAACATTGAATCTTCATTTCTTAAGAAGAATTTTGAGTTTTTCCACATGCTTGTACATGCCAAAAGAACTAACATACTATTTTGATGGTAATGTGATTCATATTGAAGGAATCGGCGGTGCAAATAAGTGATGTGACTTATACGAATATCAATGGATCGTCTGTCAGTGACCAAGCAATTACTTTGAATTGCAGTGTGAGCAAACCTTGCACAAATATTGTAATGCGTCAAATTAACTTATTTTCTTCCATTCCTGGAGGGAAAATCACTTCCTTCTGCCAAAATGCCCATGGAACTTCCATTTCAACTATACCTAATGTAACTTGCTTATCGGGTTAAAGTAGTGTTTGTTGTAATAATTGGCACTGTTCCAACAACAATAGCATTGTTTAGCCTGCCATTATTAATAAGAGTATCTTGTGAGTTCCATCTCTTTGCAATATAAAGCATTGAATCCTCATGATTTTGACAATATTCAAATTCAATAGCATTTTTAAATTGCAAACACTTGGTAAATTTGAATTTTCATATAATTACATTCTAAATATGAAGAAAATTACGATATTTTATAATGAAAGTTACAAATGTTTGGACCCTTAAAAATGTGTGTATGTATGTATTCTACCACAACATTCGTAAAATAATTGCAAAGTATAAAAATAGGATAAAGTACATTTGTGGTCATTAGAAGTATGTGTGCCTTGTCACTTTGGTCTTTTAAATTTTAATTTTGTCAATTTTGTTATTAAAATTTTCATTTGAATCAATTTGGTCATATTTCAAATGAACTAACATAATGATAATAAAATACACATATGGTTCCTAAGATATGGGTTCTATGTCATTTTGGTTCCAATTTTTTTTATTTTGTTAATTTAGCCCCACAAATATTGATGAAAAAGATTAAACGCAACCTTACAATATTGAGGGATAAAATTGAAACTTTAAGGACTAATGACACAAAATTTATACTTTAGGGACAGTGTTGAAATTTATGAGTATTCCGCTTACGATTTAAATGGTCATTTGAAATTGGATCAATTTGAAGCTCAAATCTCAATGAAATAGCTTTACCATTGCGCCAAGACTTGTCTTGAATTGGTGAATATGGAAAATATAGAGAGAGGATTAAGGCTTGTGGGATATTAGACAAAGGAGAGAAAAGTTTGGTGTTCTAGTCTTGTTGGTGCTAGGAAGTCTGTCTTTCTGTGTGTTGAAACTTTCTTACAAAGGAGTCTTTCATTGCTTGATTGGAAGGAGAGGTGTTGCCATTTCCTTTTGGTTGTATCTATCTATCTGTCATACCCCAAATTTTAATTACTCAGAAATATTACCAAAAGCCTTTAATTTAGGTCCAATCTTATATATATATATATATATTACTCTTGACTAATAGAAACATAATAATACATGTTCTCTCTCTCTCAATGAATACAATGATGGAAATAATGCATGTCAAGCTTCTGTTGCAAAGCTACAAATAGATAAGATACATTATTCATTCTTTTTACATCTATGATGAAATTATACATAAAAGATACACAGATCCCACAACTCTTCAACTAATGAATATGACTTTCTCTTCCTGAAAAAAAGATAAAACAATGAGGGATGAGCTTTTATGCCCAGTAAGAATCTCATAGTTCTACAACAATAGCTAACACATAGGTAGAAATGATCATGCATGCAAGGTGATACCATATAGTAAGGTGACATTTTTAAATTTCCAAAATATTATACGTAGGGTACCATTTTCTCAAAATTTATTTGAACATTTTAAAGAAACCTTTCATCTTTAAAAATTATTCCTCATCATCAAAAAAAACCATAATTCCTCTTTTCAAACAAGTGTGCCTAAGGAACAACATCATTTTAAATTTATTAACCCAATTTCAAAATATTCTTCATTTCATTTCCATTTTAGTGTTCCTCTTTTAATTCCCTTCTACAATTCACAATTATTATATCTCCACAACCTCAACCACAAAGTTCAAGTTCCCTTAATACTCAAAAATACCTCTCATACACACCATTCCCGCTTGTCCATTCATTATTACTAAAACTCCGTAATGTAAAAATCCAAATCTCATTTTTATTCAATAGCGATTCTCCTACACTCAACTCCTACTTGTCTAACAACTACATCACATTCACATTTGCATTATTAATTATAATTCAACATAACACAAGAATGATAAACCTATTTAATTCAATTTCTCTATTAATTATAAATACAAAACTTTTAATCTTTCCTTATAGGTACAAACAACCCAGTGAGTTCATTAACACCAATCCCTTATCCAATTACTATTTCATTATCCATTCTTTTCAAATAATTACCATATGCATCTTCCCTCCATACCAAAGTACACATCAAATTGTAATGTCATAAATTCATCACAATTCACGCATACTATCACCGACTCAACACATTCCACCTTTTGTCGATTTGATACGGCGAGATAGCAGGCACCCAATTCTTAACACCTTCCACTTTTTGCCGCCTATTATACAGTGGAAAGCGAAGTCCCAAAAACCATTTTCAACTTTAAAATAAAACATCTATTTTTCCACTTTTGCCGGCTATTATACGGCGGGACTGTGTGGACACCCAAAAACATTTTTCCCACATTCATCCAGTGATAAGCTTAGACAGTATAGCGATCCCGGTTTTCCCCATTTGGTAGTTGTACTCAGGACTTAGGTTCCATGGTGTTGGTTATGGCATATATCTTGTTTTCATCCTTTAATTCCTTGTATTCAAGTTTTGAGATGTGTTGGGCGAGTTTGTTGTAGGTTGGTAGTAAGTTTGAACCTATAGTTGATGCCCAGAATTTTGTTCATTCACTCGAGCGAGGCTTTTGTCGCTCGAGCGAGCTCTATGTTTTAGATCCTTCGCTCGAGCCAAGGTTCCTTCGCTCGAGCGAAAGTTGGGTGTTGTGTCTGGTGGCTCGAGCCAGGGTTCCTTCGCTCGAGCGTGCGTCTGCGTCTGCGTCTGGATCTAAGAGTTGTGTTTCTTGGCTCGAGCGAGCTTTCCTTCGCTCGAGTGAGCGAGGTCTATGTTTTGGGTTTCTTCGCTCGAGCGAGCATTCTGTCGCTCGAGCGTGCTTCTGGGTTGCAGACCTGAAGCTTCGAATTATTGGCTCGAGCGAGGCTTTCTACGCTCGAGCGAGGTTCCTTTGTGTCTGGTCGCTCGAGCGACCACTCCTTCACTCGAGCGAGCCTCGAATATATCAGTCGGTAGCAGCGTTCTTTCCTTCACTTTTTCTTTATCTCTTTTGATTCAAACCTTAGATCCGTCTCTCTCTCTCTATACATCTTCTCTCTAAGGATTGATCTAGTTCTAGTGTGTTTCTAGCCTAGTCCCTTTGTAAGAAAGGTTGTGCTCAGTGTGGGCTTCACTTTGATCTGAAAAATCTCGCATTTGGTGCATCCTTGGTTTTTCTCTTCATCTCCTTTGAGCTCCTCACTTTGAGGTAGGGATGATCTACTCCTTCTTATGAGTTTTGACATAAATATTAGTCATTTTGATTAGTTAGTAATGTTGGGTAATTTTGAAAAAGTTAGGGTTTGTTTGGTGGTTATAAAAAAGGGGTTTTCAAATGTTAAACTCCATGTGTATGAGAGACCTTGGAAAATGGAATTATTGTTGTCAAATTGATGAAATTGAACCTTAAGGTTGATATTGAGAAAAGGGGGAAAATGCTCTATTTATGTTGAATAATTAATTTGAATAATTAATTTGGGGAAATGTGAAGTTGAGTTAAGAATAATGAAATCGAGAAATTGTGGGAGTAAATGGTGTAGTTGGATAATTTAATCACTCACCTATGAGATTGTCGATATTTTATCTGTTGATGAATTTATTATCTATTTAGAGATAACTGTTTTAGGCTATCGGTGGAGGATAGTCTTGATTGTTGTAGACATTGGATGTTGATTAGGGAAAACTGAAACTAATCGAACGTGTTATGTCATTGAATGTAATGGTTGGAATAATACAACAAATATGTGTATTGATTGATCATTGTATGTGATGAAGTGGTTAAATACATTATATATGTATCTTTATTTTGGGGGAGATAGGTGATGTACTCCAGTGTGTGAGAGGAGATAGGGGATGTACTCCACACACATATGTGGTCATATACTTTAACAAATTATTTATGTATCTTGTTTGGGAGTAGATGGGAGATGTACTCCATATGTGTTCATATACTTTAACACATTATTTATGTATCTTGTTTGGAAGGAGATGGGGGATGTACTCCATATGTGTTCATATACTTTAACACATTATTTATGTATCTTTGTTTGGGAGGAGATAGGGGATGTACTCCATACGTGTGATTATCTGCTTTATCACATTGTATATGTGCCTTTGTTAGGGGGAAGTTAGGGGATGGGCTCCATAGATAATTAAGCTGGCTGGAATGTCCGGGGTGAAAGTCCTGAAACCTTATAAATTGAAGTGTATGAATAAAGTGGTCAACTGAATTATTAACTACATGAGTTGAAATCTCATTTTGAATTGTGGATAATGGGAGTGTTAATGAGTCGAGTTGCTGTCTCACTTAAATTGTTTAGTTAGATAATGAACCATATTTAGGAATTGAATTGGTCAAATAAGGGAAGTGGATGGTAGCATGGATGTATTTGTTGTTGGGCTATGAGAAGGGTGGGAATTGGTCTTCACGTGTTAGTTGTTTGTCGAATGTTAATGTTTTAGTTATTTCTCATTTTGGGTTTAGTACATCTCTACTGGGCTTTGGCTCACCCTACTTGGGGCACCATTTTTAGGTACAGGAGACGTGCCATGTTCGAGATCTTTACTTGGGAGGTCTTCGGAGTTGAAGACTCTGCTTTGTTATTTATTTTGTTGATTATATGTAAATGCAAGCCAAGGGCTTTACCTGTAAAAGAGTTAGAACTCTTCTTTTGATTGACCAAGTAACAACTTGGAAAGATATAAGCCTGCAGGGCATTCTATTATTTTTGTAAACATTTGTAATTAATATGAAATACACTTTTGTAATATTAACGCTGATGTATGTATGGAAATGTAAACTATATATCATGTTTATGGAAAGGTTGGATGTGGGAATTATGTATTATTTTGAGGGCGTTACAGACAGGGCATTTGGGCACCTTTAATTCAAAACTACCCCCACATTTGCCGACTATTATATGGTGGGACGTGGGCCCCCCAAAACCTTTTTCAACTCCCCCCGCGGGTACCAACACAACACCACCCAACATAACTCAACCCAAACTCAACACAACCCAACATAACTCAACCCAAACTCAACACAACTCAACATGATTCAACACAACTCAACATGATTCAACACAATGCAATATAGTTCAACACAATTCAATATAATGCAACACAATTCAATTCAACACCACTAAATGCAATCCAACATAATTCAAGATGAACTCTTAAACCTCAACTTCAATATTTCATCACAAAATCCATATCATCCATACCATTAACAATTTCTCTCCCCAAAACTTTGTTTCATATTATCACATAATTTAAAATATCAACAATAAGGGTTCAATCGTAACTTTTACATGAATTTCCAAACACTTCCAAAATTCAATTAAACTTGTATATGTGCAATTTAATACCTCAATTTCATAATTCTACTTTCATTTTAGGCAAAACCATTAATTGTCTTCATGTGCCAAGCTAGGGTTTTAAGAGAAATTAAAGCTCTTCACCCAAAAACTTTTTATTCCAATTCTTCTATTAATTTTAACCCCAATTTCATAAGCCCATAATCATAACCCAAAATTTAAACCCCAACATTTCAAACCCTAAACCCTCAATCTCATGATTTATCATAATATGCTCAAAATTACAATTTTTGTATTTATATAAGAAAATACCACAAATCTATCTATAAATGGGAGTATTGAAGAAGAACTAGAACCTTACCTCAAGGATCAACCAAGAAAGTAAGGCTCCAAGAAGAATCCTTCGCAAATCCAAAATCCAATCGGTTGAAAATGTTGAGCTTCATGTATTCTTCACTTTTTGGTAAGAGATCTTGGCCAAATCTTTGAGAAATGGAAGCTATTTGGGTCACGAAATCAAGGGTTTTCAGACCTAGGGTGAGAGGAAGGAAGAGGGAAAAGGAAAGTGCAAAGAATGATCTAAAAAATCACTTTTTAAGCTACTGAATTCGCGCAGTCCGCTCGAGCTCCACTTTCTGCGCTCGAGCGTACTTGCTTCCAACACATATACCAAATTTCAAATGGCCATAACTCTCTCACCCGGACTTCGTTTTAGGTCGTTCTTGTGTCCAAATTGAAGCCCCGAAAACAAGCTTTCCAATGGTTCTAGCCTCACACCTAAATTAAAAATGTGGAAAAAGAAAAGGGCAAAAGAGTGACGGCTGTTTGTAGGAAAATTATCTGAATTAAAGTTTTTGGTTCAATCTTACTTTACCATCATGTTACCACTTCAACCAATATCCCAAAATAAAACAAGGGGGCTCCAAACACAATAATAAAAATGTCAAGAGCAATCCCACTAGTCTTAGAAATTCAGACTCAACTAGGTAGACCGCTCGAGCGGCCAATTTTGCGCTCGAGCGAACAGACTAACAATGTGACAATTTGTTTCTAGGTCTGCTCGAGCGGGGAAACCGCCGCTCGAGCATAGAATTGTTACCCTCAGTATTTGTTTCATTGCAGGCGTGTCCGCTCGAGCATGGGAAGTCCCGCTCGAGCGTGAAATGCTAGCCCCCAGTAATACCCCGAACTATTCTCAAATCCATAATGTATTAAATTTCTTACATTTCTTAAGTAACTAGTGAGGTTAATCTTGAGCCGCAAACTCTTAATGTTCCTTCTTTTTTATTCTAAATTTGAAGTAGTAATGTGTCTAAATGGGATGTTTAAACTGAATGTTGTAGTGGATGTTTGACTTTGACTTGTAGTTGTAGCAAAAGTAAATGAATTCTTGTGGTTATATCACTATCACTACTATTGGCCTTGTGTTCAAGTAAACATATGTGTAGATATACACATGCATATTGATTATTGGTGAGAAGCATAAAGACTAATGAATGGTGCAATAAAAATGATAGAAAACTAGAATATGTGTGTGTTTATACCTGTTTTATTTATATTGTCATTAGTTATAGCAGGTGGAAGATAGGAAACAATTTCGGGGGCGAAATTCCCTAAGGAGGGAAAATTGTGACAATTTTTTTCCAGGTCCGCTCGAGCGGGGAAACCGCCGCTCGAGCGTAGAATTGTTACCCTCAGTATTTTGTTTCATTGCGGGTGTGTCCGCTCGTGGGAAGTCCCACTCGAGTGTGAAATGCTAGCCCCCAACAATTATACTGTAGCACTGTAAAACCTCTGAGACCCCTCTTTCTACGCTCGAGGGGGGGAAGTCGTCGCTCAAGCGGGCCTTCTTGATCGTGTCTGGATGCTCGAACGTGAGAAGTCACGCTCGAGCGGGGAGCGCGATGACAACTTTATAACACAGCAACTTTAGATTATTTTCACACTTCCCTTTCTCTTTCTTGATCTCCTCTCTCTCTCTCTCTCTCTCTCTCTCCTCTCTTGGAAACCCTAGATCTCCATTTACAAATAGCTTCCATACCATTGAGATCCACCCAAATTTGTTAGTTGGGGACGAAGAACACTTGAAGGATAGCATTATCTTCCGATTGGATTGGGGATTTACGATGGGTTCATGAAGGAGTTTGAATTTGGGGCTTGATAGTTGAGGTAGGGATATCTTTATTCTTGTATCTCTTCATTTTTGAGGAAATTTCATGGTATTATGTGTGATTGAAACCCTAATTGAAGTTTTGATTGAATAAAACCCACTTTCCCTGTAATTACTCTTTCACTCTACATTTTGTTTGAAATTCCTAAACTTCTCTCTCTAATATAAGTGAAGATATAGTTAAAGAACCAGATACTTGACTAGGGGAAGAAACCCCCAAAATTTAGAGAAACACTATGTTCCTAATTGGTTAGAAAATTGCCTAGTTAGTGAAATACTCAAGTAATTCATGACTTTGGTGAGGAGATAACATGTGGGCGTTGATGTAATTAAAGTAATGACAGCTTGAATGCTATTGGCCTTTGAGTTTTATGTGATGTTTATATGTGATGATGATACATGATGTTGATTGTGGGATTGACATATGTTTTAATGTTTGAGCACGCATAAGTCTATGTGTGGGTTGGTAATATGTAAAAGTGGTGTTGTGTTGTACCCACGCAGGGAGTTTTAAAAGGTGCCCAATTGCCCTGTCTAGGCTTATTGCTTGACGAATGTGGGAAAACGTTTTTGGGTGTCCACACAGTCCCGCCGTATAATAGCCGGCGAAAGTGGAAAAACGGATGATTTTCTTGGGTGCCCACCCTCCGCCGTATAGTAGCTGATGAATGTGGGGGTTGTGTATTAAAAAAAGCAGTTGTTCCCAATTGAGCTCATGTGATGGGATGCATGTAAACTGATTTCTTGGTTATGAATGTTTCTTCATGCAACTAGTTATTATAACATAAATTTATCTAAATTAAATTATAAGGACTCTTGTGAGATATAGACTATAAATATATGCTTGGTTGCTGAAATGCCTTTGTTTGGGTTGTTATTTCACATGGATGCCATATTTTGTTCAAGGAAGTAGATATCTGGATAAATGTATTCCTACTGGGCATCTCGCTCAACCCTAACTTATTTTTCAGGGATTGAGGAAGGTCTACCTCGATGAAGCACCGGTTCAAATGCTAGATCTAGCTTACTGTGGGGAGTGAAGTGAAGTCAAGAACATCTAGTGTCTGTGTGTAATTTTTGGGGATTTTGTAATGGAACTTTTGTTTGTAATTCTATATTAATGTATGCCTTGAGGGCTTATGTTTTGTTAAGTTATCTAGGTCATTGAACTAGGACAGGGCCTTAAGCACTGTGGAAATGTAATATTTGAATTGTAATTACTTAAATCTCAGTTCAATGGGAAAGATGACCCATTTTGGGATTTTATGATTATGTTACCAATGTGATAACAGGGTTAATTTTCAGGACGTTACAAGTTGGTATCAGAGCCGTAGGTTAGAATACTTTGGGCTCATGGGAAGTGACATTAGTCGTAATAGAGTCCTTAGATTATCTGGATTGACCCTATGTGTTATGTGCTTTTATGTGATTATGTGGAAATGGGGTTGGAATCCTAGGATATGGCTTTGTCCGTTGCATTCTTCGAAATCCTCTTGGAAAGACACTTGATCACTGTCTTTTCCACCTGGAGGTCCTTGTTTGCCATGGAATTAGCTAACATCTAAGCAGGACAACTCAAGTGTGTTTTATGTATGTTGATTATTTATTTGATTATGATGTTTTCTGAAAGAGTGAGTAAGGGCACTTAGGTGCTGAAAATTGTTATTAAATTTACTCCTTGTTCTTGTTTCTTATAGATGTCTGGGTGAGCTAGAGCATGGGGTAGGCCCCAACGGGGTGGCCGAAACATCCCAGCTCAACCTGAGATTCCTCCGCAAGAGGAAGGAGTGGGCCAAAACAATGTACCCGCTCCACCGGTCCAAGGAGCTATGGGAGTGTTAGTTAGGGAAATGGCGGGGGCTTTGCGAGAGTCCATGGAAATGTTGAGAGCTGAGCAAGCGGCTAGAATCATTGAGGGTGAAATGAGAGCTTCCTTTTTCAAAAAGGAGTTCTTTTGTTCTAATTCTGCCGAGTATAATGGCGAGCCTGACCCGATGAAGGCCGATGAGTGGTTGGAGCAAATAATTAAGTCCTTTGAGATCTTAGACATCAAGGAGAATGAGTAATGAGTGGCGTTAGCGGCTTATCAACTGAAGGGGGAGGCTGGGCAATGGTGGAAGTCCGTCAAACATAGGGTTGATCATACGTGGGAAGCGTTCATGCAAGCTTTTCAGGACAAATTCCTTCCTCCCACGGCTAGAGAACGATTGAGAAAACAGTTTGAGCAACTATTACAGCTAGATACACCAGTGGCGGAGTATGAAGCTAAATTCACTAGCCTATCTTGTTTTGCACCCGAATTGGTATCTACGGAGGAAAAGAAGTGTCTTGAATTTGAGAAAAGGTTGAGATCGAAGATCTTGATGAAGGTGGTTGGCAACATGATCCGTGACTATGACCGCTTAGTCGAAGCTGCAGCTCATGTAGAAATCACAGTAGAGGCTGAAGAGGCAAGACAAAGATCAAAGAGAACAGGGCAGTCTGACACTAGAAGTGACATGGGCTCTTCCAATAGGCCTAGGGGTTCGTCATCATCGTGGCAATCACCCTTGCAACAAACTAAGTCTTCTAGCCATGTGTCTGGTGGGAGTTCAGCAAACATGCCCCGAGTTACCGGTGCATGTTATAAGTGTGACCAAATGGGTCACAAAGCTGGGGAGTGTGGGTAGATGGGTGGAGCACAGCCCCAGTCGATGCGTTCTCAGGGTCAACCTCAAAGTAGAAATCAGCGACAATCTTGTTATGAATGTGGCTAACCTAGACATTTGAAGAAGTTTTGTCCACAGAAAACGGGAGTTTTGGAGATGGCAGGGTCTAGATAGCCAAGGGGCTCACAGATGAGTCAGGGGCAGAGACAATCATATTAGCCGGCACAATCAGGGCAAGCATCCAGGATAGTTCAGGAAGCCTCATCTGCTCAGTCTGCACAACAAACTTATGTTCAGAGGGGTGATGTAGAGGAGCAGAGATCGCAGGGAAAGGTGTACGCAGTTACTGCTTCTGAGCAAGCTACGGGGTCATCAGTGGTGAGAGGTACATTTCTCATCTTCCATACATGGGCTAAGGTGTTAATAGATACTGGGGCTTCACATTCTTTTATTGCCACATCATTTGCATTATTGTTGAAATTAGAGAGTAGACAACTACAAGTCCCACTCACAGTGGAACCACCAGTAGGGAGAAAGGTCAATCTAACCCGAGAATGTCAAGGGTGTGTAATTGAGGTAGCAGGTCAACAACTTCCTTTTAATTTCGTAATGTTGGAAATGGTGGGTTTTGATGTGATTCTCGGAATGGATTGGTTGTTCGCGTACCGGGCGACAATAGACTGTTACCGAGGGAGGGTCATAGTGTGTACTGTAAGTGGTGATTGTTTTACATTACTGGGGGATAGGTATGATAGATTCTTACCCTTGTCACACTATCCTTGTGGCCGAGATCAAATTAATTTTCTTTTAGCAAGCTTGTGGGAAGATAGAAGTGATGTGGTCCGGGATGAATTCCCAAAAGTAGTGAGTGAATATCTCGATGTCTTTCCTGAAGATCTCACAGAGTTACCACGTCATAGGGAGGTAGAGTTCACCATAGACTTGCTTCCGGGTACGGCACCTATCTCATTGTCACTGTATAGGTTTTCTCCGGCTGAATTAGTGGTTTTGAAAGAACAGCTGCAGGAGTTACTTTATAAGGGCTTCATACACCCCAGCACAGCACCTTGGGGAGCCTCAGCATTGTTCACCAAGAAGAAGGATGTGTCCTTAAGGTTGTGTATAGATTACCGGAAATTGAACCAAGCTACGGTTAAAAATAAATACCCCTTACCAAGGATAGATGACCTTTTTGACCAACTTAAGGGCTCTCGTTGTTTCTCCAAAATAGATTTGAGGTCAGGTTACCACCAAATTCAAGTTAGAGAAGAGGACATTCCCAAAACCGCCTTTCATACCCGATATGGTCATTATGAGTTCTTGGTTATGCCTTTTGGGCTGACTAATGCCCCAGCTACATTCATGGACCTAATGAACCGAATCTTTAGAGAATTCCTTGATACATTTGTGGTGGTCTTTGTAGATGATATTCTTATCTATTCACCCTCCGAAGAAGAGCATGAAGGGCACCTTCGTATGATTTTGCAGCTTCTTAGGGAGCACCGGCTTTATGCTAAGTATGAAAAATGTGAATTTTTGGCTTATAGAAGTAAGGTTCTTGGGCCATGTAGTTTCAGGGGATGGGGTTATGGTGGATTCCTCAAAAATAGAAGTTGTGTTAAATTGGAAGCAACCTAAGAATGTCTTCGACATTCGAAGCTTTTTGGGTTTGGCCGGTTATTATCGCCATTTTGTGAAGAACTTCTCTTCTTTAGCATCACCGTTGACCAGGTTAACCCGCAAGGGAGTAAAGTTTGTTTGGAGTGAAACATGTAAAAACTCTTTCCAAGAACTGAAGTTTAGATTGACCACCGCACCCATCCTTATCATTCCAGAACGGGGATTAGGTTATACAGTGTATTGCGATGCCTCTATGGAGGGATTGAGATGTGTTTTAAAGCAAGAAGGAAAGGTGGTAGCATATGGCTCGCGCCAACTGAAGGCTCACGAAGGAAACTACCCTACACACGATTTAGAACTCACCACCGTTGTTTTTGCCTTGAAGTTGTAGAGACACTACCTCTACAGTGAGAAATTTAAAGTCTTTCTGACCACAAAAGCCTCAAATACCTATTTTCCCAAAAGGACTTGAACCTACGGCAACGAAGGTGGATGGAGTTCTTAGAAGACTACGATTTTGAGATACATTACCATCCTGGTAAGGCTAATGTGGTGGCAGATGCTTTGAGTAGAAAGTCGATGAGTACAATAGCCAACTTGGCAATGAACGAATGGAAAATGTTGGGAGATGCCAATGAGTATTCTCTGTGACTCAGTGAATCTTCGGAGCAAGCAACCCTCTTTGCCACTATCGCACAACCAACTCTTGTTGCAAGAGTGATTGAAGCTTAATTGGGTGATCCAGAAGTGGAAACCATTAAAGGGAGAATCCAACTTGGAAAGGAAGAGAGGGACCTAAATGTTCATACAGACTCTAGTGTTCGTTACCTTGATCAATTGTTTGTGCCTGAATCCATGAGGAATGAAGTTTTGAAAGACTTTCATCATTCTCACCTCGCTGTGCACCCGGGGGGCACAAAAATGTATCGTGATCTAAGCTGCCAATTCTGGCGGAGGGGCATGAAGAAGGACGTAGCCTCTTTTGTATCCAAGTGTCTGACATGTCAACAAGTCAAGGTGGAACATCAAAGGCCGGTTGGACTATTGCAACCCCTTCCAGTTGCCGAATGGAAGTGGAAATACGTCAACATGGATTTCGTTTCTGGTCTCCCCAGAACTCAGAGGAGTAACGATGCAGTGTGGGTGATTGTTGACAGACTTACTAAGTCAGCTCATTTCCTCGTCATGAGTATGGGGGATTTTGTGGAATTCTTAGCTGAACTTTATGTTTATGAGATCGTCTGCCTCCACGGAGTACCAATCAGTATAGTGTCTGATAGAGACCCTCGTTTTACAGCCAAGTTATGGCAAATTCTTCAAAGTGCCTTGGGAACTCAACTGACCTTTAGTATTGCATATCACCCCCAAACTGACGGACAATCCGAACGTGTGATCTAGATTTTAGAAGATATGTTGAGAGCTTGCGTGTTAGATTTTAAAGGATCGTGGGAGAAGCATTTACCCCTGGTTGAATTTGCATATAATAACAGCTTCCAAGCAAGTATTGGAATGGCACCCTTCAAAGCATTGTACGGACGTCCATGTAGATCACCGGTATGTATAGACACCCCATTTTTAACCGTCCTCAAGACTTGGTTGTGCTTGCAGGTATATCCAGCCACAAGTTCGATCGCTCGTCGAGTACTCGACTTTCGCGGCAGAACATCATAGGTTTGAGCTTTCCAAACCCTGTATCCTTTCTGCCCCATTCTTGGACCATGTGTTGGTCCTTCTAGCATGTTTTTCACAGTGCACTGCCGGCCACTCTGTGCCACTGCCGGCCATGCATTTGCCCCTGCCAGCCATTGATGAAGCCTGCTGGCCATAAATGAGGCACTACCAACCACTACTGATGGCCGGCAAAATACTTTGTCTCAGCAGATTTCACGCCAGATCTTTTGAGCCAGCTGGTTTTCACTTATCTCTCCTCTATACACGTGTATGGAGGGATGAAGCCCTTTCCAAGCTTGTTTAACAAGCTTCTCATTGCATTCTTCTATATAAGGAGAGGCTCTTCCTCTCTTACAGAGGTTCAGCATTTTTAGAGAAGATATCTCTCTCTCTCTCTCTCTGTGTATTTCTCACTCTCTCTCTCTCTATATTGTATTGAATAGTGTCCCAAAGTGTGTTTTCTCTTCACTTTTGCAAAGGAACACTTAATGATACACCACCATCTTTGAGCTGAGGTTCTTGGGAGTGTTGTTTGAGCTCTGAAAGTTTGTTTTTGGCCTCAGAGTTTGCTGGTTTTGAAGTTGAGCTTCAAGGGTGAGTATATTCCCCTTTTTAGCATTTGTTTGTATATCATTTTGGCCATCCTTGCATATTGTTTTAGGCCTTGCTTTCAACTAAAAAAATTTCTGTATTTAAGTGCTTTTGATGCTTGTTTAAGGCCTTTTTGGTGTTGAGGGTCTTCTACCCTCTTGTGTGCCTTGTTTGGCCATGTTTTGAACCATGTCTTAAGGCCTTTGAGTTAGTATTTGTTTGGCCTTTTAGCCACTGAAATCCAGTGTATTTTCAGTGGTAGACATGTGGTTGTGAGGCCTCAAATCAGAGTGGGGTGATCCCCTCTCTTCTTGTTTTATTTGCTTGAGTTATTGGCCTATCAAATGAGCATGTATCTCTATACTTCTGAGGCTTAGTTTAGGCACTTTTTTGTGACTTTTAGGACCTGCCTTGACTCTGTCCATGGCTGGTTTGGTCACCTTATGCATGCTTCTTGTATGTGTAGTGTAATCTCATTTGTGGCTCATCAAAGTAGCATGTCTTCCTAGCATGTATTGGCTCCATTTCAGTAGGTTTTTTTTATCATCATTTAACATGTCATAACTCTAATTTGGGCTGGTTTGGTAGCCTCTTGCATGTTCCATGTACTTGTAGTGCAAATCTTGCTTACTAGCTTTGTATGCATGATGTTTTGACTCATTATTCTAGCATATTTTGGCTATGCTCGAGCATAATTTTATTCATATTTTGGGCTGTTCTAGGATTGTTTTGGGCTTCCATGGTCATATGACTCATGTTTTGTATAGCTATGGTGCAAATGCTTTGACTAGTCTTGAGTTTTGAGGCCCCTACCATGCTATACTTGTGATGTTTGCATGCTTTGGCATCATTTTAAATATTATATCAGTGCATATTTCATGGTCATACACTTGTGCTTGTCACTCTTTTAATGCCTTGGAGGTTTGGCTCTTTATGCCTCAAGAGTGAATTTTTGTGCATGCCATCATGCCTAGGCCTTTGGGCCATCATATCAGTGCATTTTTGGTCTTGTTATATCATGATGTAACTCTATTTTATGTTCTCCAAGTCATGCCATGTTGGGTTGTAATAGGTGTAGTGTAATACCCCTTTGTTAGCCTTGCATGCCTCATGCTTTTTGGACTTTTGTTCTAGCTTGTGTTGGCTAGGTTCTAGCATGTTTTTGGTCTTGTCTTGACCTCCTTTGGGACTGTTTTGGTTGCCCTTGGCCCTTTGGGGCTTGCTTGGCATGGCTATGGTGTAAGTCCATTTGCCAACCTTGAGCTTTGAGCCTCTTAATATGCTATACTTACTTTGTTTGGTTGATTTGGCATCACTCCATACATGACTTCAGAGCTTATGGTGCTATCACATATCCATGCTTGTCACTCTTTAAGTGTGCTTAAGAGTTGCATCTTTATGTCTTAATCCTTGAGCCAATTGGCATACATGCTTGTCTTGCCTTTTTCATGCTTTTCATACCATCATTTTAGCACTAATGGCCACTGATTTGGGTATAGCTGAGGTCTGTCCATTTTGGTTTAAGTCTATTGAGCATGTTTGATTGCATGCTTGTATTACATTGCATGGTGTATGCCATATTCATCGCATTGTGTATGCCTTATACTTTGCATTGTGTATGCTTAGGTTACATCACATTATGCATGCCATGTAGTTCATAGCATTGAGTATGCCATGTTGTTTGCATGCTTAAGTCACATTGCATTGAGTATGCCATCATTTCATTGTGCATGCTAATTGACATTTGCATTGTGTATGCCATGCTTGTGTTGCATTGTTGTTTGGATTAATTGTTAATTCGAGCACGAGAAACAAGGGACGTTTCATACTTCAAGTGATGAAACGTGCCTCAATTCTCGGTCGCCGACGCTCTTGATGATGCATGATAGAGTTTTAGGCTTTATATGTTTATTTGTGCATTCATTTTATATTGAAATTTGAACAAGTTGGATCTTTGGCCATGATGCATCGGCATGCGTGATTGATGATTTTGGATCCGACTATGCCTCTCCCTTGATGTTTTGAGGTGATGTGGGACGGCATAGTGCTTACATACCCTTGGGAGACCCTCCATTTTCTCTATTTTGTGTTTTGCTGCAGCTTGGTGTCACAACATACCAGTGGCCGGCAGTGCCTTGCAGATGGCCGGCAGTCCTTCATTCTTGGCTGGCAATAACTGCTCTTGGCCGGCAGGCCACTAGTGTAGTCTCCAGCAAGGATTTGGTAAGATCCAGCGGCTAGTTCTCAAGGACACCCTGCAGACAGAGCCTCTTGAGGGCAACTGGAGAGCTTTTCGGGATGGCAACCGAGCATGCATCCTCTTCTCCTTCAACCAGAGCTGGAACAGCATTGTTTATTGCTCACTTGTTAGTTAGCATTTGGATTTGTAATTTAATTAGTTAATTTGTTAATTAATTAAGTGTTGTAATAATTAGTTGTAGCTAGTTATTCATTCGGTTATGTAATAATTAATTAGCTTGTTAGTTAGTTAGTTAATTAGTTGGTCTGTATTATTTATTCGGACCCTTCGTTGAGAGGGCGAATTTTGTAATAAGTGTGCGTGCGTGTGTGCATGTCTTCCAAACCCCCAATTCTTTCTCCCTTTTACTTACCTACTTTTGATGGTTAGTTTTAGGGCATGTTTCAATTAGCATCCTTATGCTTTGCATGCGTGCATCCATTCATCTATCTTGCATGCACTGGGCTTAGCGCATCATGCTAACTGCATTGTATTTCAATACCGATTTGAATACATGTTATCAAATGTTGCATCTCATATGCCATTTTAGAATAGCTGAGCCTATTTCTAGTTGCATTTTGTATGTGTTGCATTAGCCATTTTAAACATGAACTAGGATCATGCATGATTACTAACTAGTTCTTTGTTTTGGCTTGGAGTACACTGTGAGTGTTTAAACTTTAGCACACTGCATGTATGTTAATGTTGCCATGAGGCTAACTGTTTATGTGATATAAACTGCCTGAATGCCTGTGGGTGAAGGTTGGATTACTTGAATTGGAACAATTCATTGAAATCCTCGATTTAGCCTACTTGCGAGTAGCAAACTTCAAACCGTTTTTCAAACAAACAAATATGCAATGCTTTGTTCCAACTTAGGCGATCTAGTCTATACTTGTATGTTGTGCGCATCACATAGTAATTCTAGGTTAATAACCGGAATAAGAACTCATGCATTTTCAAAAACAATATCATGTTAGTAAAGGCCGATCTTTGATCGGGAGAGCGAGGGTGCTCATTGCATGACCATCCCCTCTCGTACCCAAGTTCCCGAGCCGAGGCAACTTTGGTGATGACGGACACGTGGCCTTAGGCACAAGTCAGGGTTTCCTAAATTTCCCAAAAACAAAATATTTAAGTGGCGACTCTGTATCTGGCAAAGCAGTCCATGTTTGGCACTTCTTTACAAAAATCAATTTTCCAAAATGATTTGCCGGATTTGGACTCTTTGGTGATTTATCAGTCTTGCATTGCACTTTGAGAGATTAGATTCAGGACCGTGACATTGAGTCCAAACTATAGTAAGTCCAATGAACAAAACAGATTTTCGTGCCAATTTTGCACGCGGAAGCCGTGGCGTTCGAGCACGTTTACAGTTTCTGGCGACTCTGCTGGGAAGTTAGAGAACTTGACTCGAGCTCATGATATCTTGTTTTGTCTACACTTATGTGTTTCTTTGCATTGCATTTGCATTGGTGCGCCTAGGACACCGTGTTTGTCGTATTCTATTCTTGAACGGTTTGCCGGAGGCTTGCTTGAAAAAGCGTGCCATAAGGCTGACCGGTTGCGGGCTCTGCCACGACGAAAACATAAACCTCAGTTTTTACCGAGGCACCCTCTTTGACCATTCGACCTAGTGCATATCGGAATCCATAGTGACTCTTCCAAACTAGGACAGGTTGCTTACCCGATTGTAGGTTGTTTGAAACCGCTGCGTGCGTAGTGAAACCCTAGCTCCTGACAAAATAGGACAGGGAAACCCTACCCCAACATAGGGGTGTTTTGGCTCTCATTTGCTTGCTATGTGCTTTTAGAGTGTGTCTCTATAGGGAATGCATGTATCAGTTTGCAAGTCTAGGTATCAGGCCTGCGGGCATCAGTATTTGGGAATCAGTTTCACCTGTGGGTATCAGATTCATATTTGAGGCAGTGATTTGAGAACAGTGATAAGTGGTTGAGAATGGTTCTTCCAGCTTGTATTTACCAACTGTGTGTTATGTTAATTTAAGCCGTTATGCTGTCCGTTTTTCTGTTCATTATTTCCTTATTATACTTTATTTATCTTTTTGCAAGGTAGTTTAGCACCATTGCATCCGACCAGGTAGATATTCCCCGAGCACTCTGGGTTAGAGGTCGTAGACTTAATCAATCTGAGGATCTGATAGACGGACAAGCAGTGTTCCTTTCTTTACCCCCGGTTACAAGACGGAGGTCAGTAAGGCACAGTATATCGGTACAGCGGTCGTCAGATCAGTGGTCTACCCTACCAGTGAACAGTCAGGCTGAGGCCTCAGTTTCTATTGCAGGGACAGATATACCGGTTATTCAGCTAGATCGGCACAATATGGCAGGAATGGAGGAGATGATGCGTCAGCTCCAGGAGAGTATGAAAGCCATCCAGCAGGATGCTGCCCGTCAAACAGAATTTGCTACATGCCAGGCCGTGGTTATGGCCCAATAGGCAAAGGTAATTGGCAGGCTACAGCAGCAAATCGGAGCATCTGCTTCACACCAAGCTCCTCCCCCACCAAGAGTTCCAATACTCAGGGAGACAGCTAATGTCCATGAAGATACAGACATTCCAACGGGGTCAGCTCCGCCCCCAATCCTACCCCAGCTATCCAAGGCACCTAGACCCACCAACCTACCGGATTCTCCCTTTGAGTTCGAGGTGGACCCAACGGTGTTAAAAGTGAGCAAGCTGGAAAAGCTGTTCAAGAAGTCTCAGGGCATGAAGTCTATTCCGGATATTGAGGATGGCTACACCGACTCGGCCGTGACTCTGCCGGACTGATTTAAAATGCCACACGTAGACCGTTTCGACGGGTCTGGAGATCCTATGGTGCATTTGAGTCAACTGTAGGAACATATGAGAATGATCAGTCAGAGCCTGAGGGGTCTGCGAGCTTCATGTACAACCCGAGCGGTTACATTACATCAGCAGGCCAGGCTAGGCCGAATGTGGAATTGCCAGTGCGGGCAGAGATTTGTGTAGTACGGGAGGATCGACGTAATCAGGGGCTAGATGACCTAGCGGATTTGGAAGAAGACATTATAAATCTATAATTCTTTGAAGAGCAAAACTCAGGAGACGTAGTAGTCAATTGGTTTGATGGGTCAATAGAGTCTACTGGGTGGCTTGACGACCAGCCGAATGTTGTTGAACAACCTCAACTAGAACAGGGTCCGTCAGGGACGGGGACATCAACAGTGGCCGGAAAGGCCGGGAATCAGTCTGCATCGCCGGAGCACATCGGTGTAAAGAATTTTGCTCAGAACACGGGCAGTCTAGGTGTGGAAGATACTGAATAGCAGGCTGCACTGAAGCAATTTTAGCGGGAAAGGGTCGAGGATTCTGAGAGAGTCAAGAAAGCCAAAGCCCCTGAGGGGACAGAACGTGCTGTGTGCACAAGAACGGAGCGTGCTATGAGTACAGGAATGGAAGGTGCTGTGGGCACAGGAATAGTTGTAACGGAGCCGGACAAGTGTTTGTCGGCTGCCAATGGCATGTGGTAGGAAGATGACGACCTATGTCTTACCCACACCGATGAAGACTGGGGGCAAAGCCAACCGGATGATACCTGGTACGTTGGCGAAGTAGACCACATGACTAGGAGCGGGCAGTATTTCAAACCCCCGAACTTAGATCAACAAGAGGCGTCCGGAAAGAACAAAGAGGCAGACAAGCAGAAAGAAAAGCTACTCGAAGAAGAGACTGTGCTGAAACAGCTTAAGAAGATACAGGCAGACATCTCCATCTGGGGACTGCTTATGGCTTCAAGAGTACACAGACAGGCTGTCCTTTCGGCAATGGACAAGGCCAAACTTTCAATCGACACCACACCTAAGCAGCTGGTAGGATTGGTCTTTCCGGGGAGGAGCTTCCCCGACGTTGACCTTCACTGACAAGGAGCTGCCGCCTGAGGGCGCTAACCATAACAAACCTCTCTACATCTCTGTTGAGTGTAGAGAAAAATGGATACCAATGGTTCTTGTCGACACGGGATCTGCCATTAACGTGTGCCGGTCAAGGACAGCATATGTAATCGGTTTGAAACTCGTGAACTTTGTGCCAACTACCCAGGTGATACGGGCATATGATAACACCAGCAGAGAGGTGATAGGGACTGTGCAGATTCAGACTAAGGTTGGTCCAAGACAGCACGATATTGACTTTCATGTCTTGGACGTTCCTGCAACCTTTAATCTACTCTAAGGGCGGCTGTGGCTGCACCAGGTGAAGGCGGTTTCATCCACCCTACATCAAATGTTGAAATACCCCTACGGGAAGGGGGTGGCTATAGTTTTTGGAAATTCGTCAATCCATCCGCCGCTAGAGGTGTCTACACCAGTTTTGGAAATCGAGCATGGCACGGAGGATGTGTTCCTATCAGGATTTACCCTGGCCGAGTCCCAGATCATATAGAACATCTTAGTTGTTGATGAGGGGTTGTATGTCAGTACACAGTCTGTGTATCTCATGAACGTGCTCCAGCACATCCCCGGGATGGGACTAGGAAAAAGTGGCCGGAAGGGCATTACTGTATCGGCCAAAGTGTCGTACAACACACATACCTTTGGCTTAGGCTATCTGCCCACCAAGGAGGACTGGGTGAGGAAAGGGAAAGAGATGGCCGGAAGGGCCAGAGTTAAGCAGGTGGGGAAGCATTTTGAGTTGATGCATCAGCCTATCCAAGGCACCCTAAACGGACTCTTTGTCCGGGAGGGGAAAGATTTTCCGTTCTGCGGCTTCCCAGAGCCATGGTTGAACATAGAGAAGAGGCGCCTGTCGGGATTTGAGATCTTCTTCAACTTACAGTCATTCGGGGATGATGTTGCTGAGGAGCAGGCAGACCCATCAGCTGAGGTTGAGCAGCGTAAGGAAATGGATTCCGAGAGCACCGAGATTGAAATGGGGGTAGCACTGGCTTGTCTACTTTCAGATCCTCCGATCGTACATGAGTGCTTGGGGGATGACCTCTCACTGTCTATGATCGGGAATGAAACGGCTGCGAGCCCACCTTCAAACATTTTGGATGCATCCATCGCACCCTCCCTCGTCTGGCAGTACGAGGAGGGATTCTTATCAAGTAGCACCGGGTCAGGTAGTGAGCTGGAATCTGATTCCACCGAGTCTGTAGAATCGAAATCAGGTTCCAGCTCGTTTGAGTCTGAGTCCGGTATTCCTGGGGGTGACAACTCGGATGCCACAGTCCTGTCTGGGTCGTCTTTTTCTTTCTCCTTTGAGTCTGTTGTAACGGAGGAATCAGATGGACTGGATGAAGTGATTAATGAGAATTGTGTGGCTGTGGCCTTCGATTACTTTTCTATGCCTTTGATTTATTGTATTAATCAGGACTTTCAAAATTTTGATGAAAACGACAAGGAAGAAATTCCTCCGATTTTGAAATATTTGCTTGATCAAAAGCAGGAGAGGTTTGTAAAACCGCTGGTTGATGAAATCACCCAAATTAATGTTGGTACTTAGAAGGACCCACGGCTGGTCTAGGTCGGGTCCACGTTGTCTTCAGAGGAGCGCAAGCGCTTAGTCACTTTATTAAAAGATTTCAAAGATGTTTTCGCGTGGTCCTATGAAGACATGCCTGGAATCGATCCTGAGATTGTACAGCACCGGATCCTCTTGACCTAAAGGCCTGACCTGTTAAGCAGAAGCTCAGAAGGATCCGCCCAGACTGGGCTATCAAGATCAAAGAAGAGGTCACCAAGCAAATTGACACAGGGTTCCTGCTGGTATCTGAATATCCAACTTGGTTGGCCAATATAGTTCCAGTGCCAAAGAAAGACAGCAGAATCTGGGTATGTGTGGATTTCAGGGATTTGAACAAAGCCAGTCCGAAGGACGACTTTCCTCTGCCGTATATCGACGAATTAGTGGACTTCACTGTAGGGCATGCGTTGCTCTCTTTCATGGATGGCTTTTCAAGCTACAATCAGATATTGATGGCACCCGAAGATCGAGAGAAGACTACTTTTACCACTCCGTGGGGGACCTATTGTTATAGGGTGATGCCGTTTTGGTTAAAGAATGCTGGAGATATGTATCAACGGGCTGCGACCACAATATTGCACGACATGATCCACAAGGAGGTTGAGGTGTACGTGGACGACATGATTGTCAAGTCCAAAGAAAGAGAAGGCCACTACACTGCCTTGCAGAAATTCTTTCAACGGATCATAGAGTACAGGCTGCAGCTGAATCCTCAGAAGTGTACATTTAGTGTTACAGCAGGAAAAATGCTGGGGTTCTTGATCACACAGAGAGGTATCGAAGTCGACCCTTCCAAAATCAAGGCCATCTTAGAAATGCCACCACCAAGGACTGAAAATGAGGTGCGAGGCTTTCTGGGTAAACTGCAATTCATAAGACAATTTATTGCTAAATTAACCTTGACTTGTGAACCACTCTTTGGTCTCCTGAAGAAAGGAAAGAAATTCCAATGAGACGGCCGATGCCAAGCTGTTTTTGAACAGATCAAACAATATTTACAGAACCCACCTATGTTGTCACCGCCTGAGCCGGGGAAACCGTTGATTCTGTATCTTTCAGTGACTGAAACTACAATGGGCTGCATGCTTGCACAAGAGTCTGAGGACAAAGTGGAAAGAGCTATCTACTACCTGAGCAAGAAAATGTTGGATTACGAGACCTGCTACACTCCGCTGGAGAAGGCTTGTCTGTCCTTGGTATGGGCTACCAGGAAGTTGTGGCACTACCTGTTAGCTCACTCCGTAATATTGGTTTCGAGGTTAGATCCCATCAAATATCCCTTCGAGAAACCGGCACTTACGGGTAGGCTAGCCCATTGGTTGCTTCTGCTTTCTGAATTTGATCTGAAGTATGTGATGCGCAAGTCAGTGAAAGGGAGAGCAGTAGTGGAGTTCCTAGCCGATCACCCAGTTAAAGGGGATAAAGCAGTCGAGTACCTATTCCCAGACGAGGCCATTCTGCATGTCGACGAAGAGACCTAGACGATGTACTTTGACGGAGCGTCAAACCAATACAGGTATGGGATAGGGGTGTTGCTGATAGCACCTGACAATTCCCTCATACCTTTAGCATTCAAACTCCGATTCAAAGTGTCGAACAATGAAGCAGAGTATGAGGCATGCATTGCTAGATTAGAAGCCGTCCTAGAACTAGGGGCAAAACGGTTAGATGTCATCAGGGACTCGAACCTTGTTGTATATCAAGCTAAAGGAGATTGGAAAGTCAAGGAAGAAAAGATGAGAATCTATCACCAGACCTTGGACGTGTTGATTCCTCGGTTTGAGAAACTAAACTTCGCTCATCTGTTAAGAGAGAACAACAGGTTCGCAGATCACTAGCAACTCTATCTTCTATGATAGACATCCCTTTCGGAGTCCGGATGCGTCCGATCATCATCGAACAGAAATTTGTGCTTGCCTACGAGCTGATTGCTGCCATAGATGAGGTTCAAGATGAGAACCCCTGGTATTATGATGTCTGGAACTTCTTGGAAAAAGAGGCGTATCCACCAGGGGCAAATGCCAAAGATAAGAGGGCAATTAGAAGAATGGCTGCTCAGTTCATCATCTGCGGGGGTAAACTGTACAAGAGAGGTCATCTCGGGATGCATAAGTTGTGTGTTGATGCTGAAGAATCGAAGCGCCTGATGGAAGCCATCCATGGAGGAGAGTGCGGAGCGCACATGAACAGGGTGATACTAGCCCGGAAGATCCTTAGACAGGGTTACTACTGGTCCACCATGGAGGAGGATTGTATTGGTTTTGTCCGGTGATGCCACAAATGTCAGATCCATACAAACCGCATGAACATTCTGTCATCGAAGTTGTACAACATGACTTCGCCATGGCCATTTTCAGTCTGGGGGATTGATGTGATTGGGGTTGTCACTCCAAAGGGGTCCAATGGGCATGAGTTCATTCTGGTCGCAATAGATTATTTTACGAAGTGGGTTGAGGCCCAATCTGATACGATGTTGAAGGCATCGCACGTTGCAAAGTTCATCAGGAACAACATCATCTATCACTACGGGGTCCTGAACGAGATCATTTCAGATAATGGTTCTCACTTCAAGAAGGAGGTGATTGACTTGTTGGACAAATACAACGTGGTTTTTCATAAGTCATCTACATATCGGCCGCAGACCAACGGAGCTGTTGAGGCCGCCAACAAGAACATCAAACACATTCTGCAGAAGATGGTGGAAACCTACCGGGACTGGCCAGATAAGCTGCCATTTGCTCTGTGGGGCTACCGGACTTCAATTTGAACTTCTACTGGAGCGACTCCGTATTCCTTGGTTTATGGGATGGAGGTTGTTCTGCCTATCGAAGTTGAGGTTCCGTCATTGTGAGTATTGGCTGAGTGTCAGATAGCTGAGGCAGATTGGTAGCAAAGCAGGTTCGAAGAACTTATGCTGTTTGACGAGAGAAGGCTGAAAGCACTGTACCATGTTCAGGGTTATCAACAAAGAATTGCCAGGGCTTTCAACAAGAAGGTTAAGTCTAGGAATTTGAAAGAAGGAGATTTGGTGCTCAAAGACAACCGAGGTCCCATCCACGACCCTAGGGGCAAGTTCAGACCTAATTGGATTGGTCCTTAAATCATCAAGTCTATCTGGTCGGGCACAGTTGTCGTTCTGATGGACCTAGATGGCCTAGAGTTCTCCCAACCGATCAACATGGACAAGTTAAAGAAATATTACCCCTGAGTGGCTCGCTAGGCCGAAAACCCGAAAGGGTGACCTCGGCAAAAGTTAGAGCATGAAAAATTTGAAATTATAAAAACTAAGCTCGCAAGGTTGAAAACCCAGAAAGGGCGGCCTTGGCAAAAGTTAGAGCTCAAAAGGAGAGTGTTAATACATGAGTGAACCCAAGCCAAACTACGTAAGGCTTGATTCCCAGCTTTGGGATACGTAGACAACTTCATCCTGAAGTCCAGCCATAAACACTTCCTCGATCAACTTTGTCCATGTGATCATGTTTGGTCATCTTTGTCTATTCTACACTCAAGAGCTTGGTTGTGATCTCCAACGCAGTGCTATTCAGACTAGGGGCAACTTTCCAGTTGATAGGATCTGGGATTGTACATTTCAATGACAGATCTCAGGCGTGTCCAGTTCTGATCCATATCGAAAATGGTTTTGAAAAGTTTTAATAAAAGTTGATTTTGCTCAAATTAATCTTTTTACAACTTAGACCATTTTTGGACCAAACGGAAAATTTTCAGTACCCACAACCTTCAATTTCATTGATTTCAACACAGAGTTCTCCTACTCTTGAATACAAATTGAAGTTGCTTTTATTATATTCATAAAGAAAACTTGAAAGTATTGATTAAAGCAAATAAGTTCGGGGCATAGTCAGGTGTTCCTGCGTCCCCTCCCAGAGTGGGTGGAAGCCTCTGATGCCAAAGTGGGCCCAACCTATGCCTCCTCATCAAGCCAAGCTATGCACTCGTCAGAGAGGGTGCAACTGAAAATGGGAGAGGGGGCAAGAAGCTCTCTCATCCTCCAAGCTGTCGCATACCGAGCTGGTTGTGCTCCTCGGACTGGAAATGTTGCAGGGTACTCTATCCCCTCCTTCGGGCAAGTCTGATCATGTCTGAACTGGCGCCGGAATCGAAATGAAAAATAGAACACGCAGTGTGTCAGGCCAATCAACTGAATCCCGGGCTGGTGGGTCATGCTGTAACCCATTACCAGTAGATTGAGCTAAGGACAGGGCCAAGCAATGTCTGTAGCGGACAAGCTACACATCCAGTTGCACCGCCATCCCTCATCAGGGGCATCGACTAGACGTCGCCGGAAGAAATAGCTGCGAGCTGAATATGCGGGGCAGGAGTCCACCATCTTCAATTTATCCATCAGCCATATCTGGGGAGGGATGAAAAATGAGAGATTAAAGAATAGAGAGGTGTACGTTGAGAGAAAAGTAAGAAAAGGGTTTTGAGAGAAAAACCGAGCCTGAGGGCTGAGTGATGTGAGAAATATATGTGAGAAAGGGTGGGAAACAACACCTGCAATAGTAGTGGACTCCCCGCCAAGCTAGCCGTCTCCCGGTGATAAAAAGCGTCCAAACCCATCAACGTCTCAGTTAGTGTCATGGCGATGCAGCTCTTGCCCTCCTTCAAGCCCTCAGCAACCTCAATCAAACGAGTGCTAAACCCACCGGAGCTTGGGGCAAGCAAGAAATGAGACAACATGCACAGGCAAAGCGCATGCCGCCGATAACCCTGCCAATGATTGTCACCGCGGTCACCGGCATCAGAAAATCGACAAATCAAGCTTGGAATGTCTAGCTCTTTGTCGTGAATCCATGACCGAGCGTCATGCAAAGTAAGGCCGCACATCCGTCCTAAGGCTTGGACGTAGCCGAAGCGGAATTGAGGCAAGATTTCTTCATCACGCTCGGATTCCATTAAAGCTTGGAAATCTTCAAAAGTGGGATACATCTCTTGCCCGCCAAAGCTAAAGATGTGTGTCACCGGATTCCAAAACTAAAGATGTGTGTCACCGAATTCCATCAAACGCAGCGGGGTGCAACTCAACGTGAATAGTGCACTTATGCCAAAGCCTCGGAAATTCAGCTTTTCCGAGCCATCTAAATTGGCAATCCAATTTGTGAGATTTTGGACAAGGAATGCTTCCATTTGGTGCAAAATTGACTTGAAATGAAGCGAATCCCGAAGCTGGAACTCATATAGAAGATAAGGCAATGAGTGGAGAACAGATGTTGACATGTCATAGAGTCTGCCATCAATGGCCGGCAGTGGCTCATCAGTGGCACATGATGGCCGGCAGGCCTTCCCTTATGGCCGACAGCATTTCCTCCATGCTCACTGACCTTCTTGGTGAAAATCCAATTGTTTGCTGCAGTGGAGTTCTGTTATTCGTGCCTTTTAAGGCCTTGTTTTCATCATGTTGTGTCTCGTTTAAGACGTAGTAGTCTTCGATTTTGCATCGAGTTCTAATCATCTTCCTCTCATTTATCGAGTTGTTGTAACTTGCTTATCGAGTTGTAAACTTGTTAAGGCTTTGTTTTGCTTATCGAGTTGTTTTGTTGTTAGTCGGTTCACTACCTGATTAATGCAATTCGAGTGTTTGGTTTTCAAAACAAAGTTCAATCTCATTTACATTGCTGTGTAAAGTAATACGATACGATGCGATGCGTAGACTGTACAAATGTAACACTTTTTCAACAAAAAGGGCTGTTTCATTCCATCATATTTTCTTCTGCAAAAGTACATAGTTTTGAAGAAAATAAAACCTGCCTGATGCAGTACAAGGTGCTAAAACTACTAGTAAAAAAAGAAATAAAGCAAAAAAACAGAGCATCTGAATCGGCGCCAGTCACCTCAAGGCTGAAAGGTCCTCCTCGCCCTCTTCCTCGACTGAGAGGACTCTGGAACATCGTCACCATCATGCACCTGACTCTGAACCTGAACCATCCCCAGCCTCATATCCATCCTGAGACGACTCTGACTGCGGACTCACTGCCTCCTCGTCAAACTCATCATCATCTAGGGCAGGCCCCCATGAACTAGTCCCTCGTCCCGCTCCCCCTGCTGCTCGGGGAGGTGCTGAAGGACCCGCCCCTGCTCCTGCTGGGGCATCTGATGGGTCTAGCATCAGGAAAGGAATCTGAAAAAGGGCAATTCGCCAAAATGCATTAGTAATAAAATGTATCAGATGCAAAGAATATTGTGCTGTGAGCAGTGAATGATTTGCAATGTATGTGTACCGTGAGCGGTATATGGGAGCAATGTATCAGATCAGTGCGGTGTGGAACTGTGCAAATGATGGCGTGTCAAGAAAAGACTTTGTGGTATGAAGTGTAGTTTAAAAGAACTTACCGGAATACTGTAAATACTGAGCAGGTCCATGCTCGTCTACAGCATCCCTATCACCGAGGCCATCAGCTCCAGAGACTGACTAGTGTACTCAATAGGAGGCTACAAAAGTGTTGAAGTCATTAGTATTCAAATGAAATAAAATGACTGTATAGAATGAAAGGTATAGCACATACCGGGGTCGAGCTGCGAACTCTGACAAGCTCATGACCAGCTAGAGGAGGAGCGATGGGAATCTGATAAGTCTCTCCAGCCCGCCCTCGGCATGTCATAGTAGTAGGCAGCACTAGCCATATAGTTCCCTGTCTCCCCTCAGGACCTCTCCTCCTACGAGATCTGGTCGCTCCGCCTCTCCCTCTCGCAGCTGGAGCCCTCGCTCCTTCTCCTCCTCGGACACCAGACAAAGATGGCATCAGATGCGTCCGAATAAAGGTCGCGTAGTCGCCCTCTAAGCGGAAGTAATCCGTCTCCAGTCCTACCATGAATTGAATCACCTGGTCGACGGACAACCTATGTGTCTCCCTCATCGATGGTGGAGGTGCCGTCGGTACAAACAGAGCAGGCAAGCCCAAGGTCTGGCGTACGAAGTGCTCACTCAAAAACCAGGCGCGACAGATCGGCCCTCGAAGAGGATGTGGAACTGAGACATAGTCCGGGCAGTGTGGTACTAATCTCGGAGTCCTGACGGAATCACATCCCATGGTTGCCACGTGATCTGAGAAAACAGAACGAATGAGATGATCAGTTGTCAAATAACTAATGTGGGTGCATCAGGTTAATTGAAATAATCTCATTGCAGACTTACCTCGCGCGCCGTGACCGAGTCAAAATACTACCGGAAGAACATAAAGCTCTCTCGGGTCCTACGACGAAGCTGGCCGTCGTATACATCAGAGAATGGGACTGTCACTGGGGTCTCCTCCATAGGCTCTGGAGCAAGTGTCGGGAAGTATGCGTACACCCACAGCTGTGAGAAAGATGTGATCAATACAGTGTATGAACAGAGTATAGAACATGCAGAAAGCAGAACGCAGTACAATGCATAAGGAGTGCAGGTCTAGAGCAGATATTAGATTTTGTGTGTGCAGTGTATAGTGTGTAGTGTGCAGTATGTATGGTGTACAGAAAATGCAAAGCAGAAAGCATACAGTGCAAGAGCAGATACAGAAAATGTAGAAAGTACAAGTGTTAAACAAAGCAAAAGCAGGAAATGCTAAGCAAAATAATGAAAAGGGGAAACTAAGTTATGTACCTCCCAAGCTCGCTAGTAGCCACCGATCAACCTCCCGCACATCCGAGAGGTCGAGCTCATGTATCCGTAGAGAGTGGTAAGGCCGGCTGCGCCCCAGTCATAGAAATGAACCCGCTGGAGCACCACCAGAGCGCCCAGGAAGTATAAACCCACGGTATTCCACCTGTTCGAAAACAAGGTGGTATTGAAAAGAAATAGGAGGAAGCCCCTGGCGTACTGCTCCGCCTCCTCATCAGTCTCGGGATCCTCCCCTCTGTAATGCTCCACGAACCAGGTATATCTAACCATGCCCGCTCGAAGTGTCGGTGGACGCGCTCCAAGTAATGTATCCTATGCTCCTTCCTATTCTGGATCCTCCCCTTTTTTCTTTTTTTTTCCCAGTGTTCTATTATTCAAATAATCCTTCCTTTTCCAACTGTAAGGCACAAGATCAACCACATTGTTCCGCCATAATTCATAAGTATAGCGGTCAGCAACAACCATACGAAAATCATAGACCGGTCATGTGGCTTAGTCATTTAACACAAGTAGGGTATCTAATTACTCCCAGTACGTAGATCTTACTAGGTCCGTTCATAGAGTCTTAAATCCCATTAAATATAAAATAATCATAATAATCACATCTATCCGGATTCCACAACATCAAACAAAATATGCAATGGTATAGCAAAAGAATAAGTTGATCAACTAAGCAATTCTTGGCAAGGTTAGTTCAATGTGATAGTACCACGTAGCGCGTATTGTACCAATCTGTATAAGCATGCAAGAGGAGGTAAATGCCCAGTACATATCGTTAACCCAACATCAATATGGTCTATCCCCATGTCCATTTATTTCTAACAAAGTTCACAGTGTCGTGCAGAACAGTTCACATCATAGCCTTCAAATATGAAATAGGGGTTAAGTTGACAATTTACAATATCTAACATTTACGTATTTACACAGAAATATATCACAGAAATGATTCCTCGATCTTACGTCATTAATATGCATAGGCAAGATTTTAATTCTTGTGGTAAATTATCAAATTACCAATCGTTGAGTTTCGGTTTCAAAGTAGTCAACAACTACCTATCTTTTTACGAGTGTCATATAAGCAGACACATAATATGGGTGGGGTCCTTCATGTTGTTCAACCATTCCTTACAAGGAATCCCGATTACAAATTGCAGATTACACATAAACAAAACATATTACAGATTACAGATTCCTTAATTATGAGCAGACACAATTAGGGTCACAGATTCCCATAAAAAAGTCCCGGTTACACATAAACAATACTCACTCAACACCATCAATAATTCCCTCGGTTCACCATCAGAAATCGTCAGTAATTTTCTCGGTTTACGAAATCATATCAATTATATGTTGTTTCGAGATCAATACCCAGCTTCCAGGCATAACTTATATATTTAAGCAACCAATAGGAAGCAAAATCACAAACAATTAACTCCTTACACAATTTCAACTATCATACAAAACATATCTTATCAAAATATCCAAACACCGTAACTTCTCAAAATCACAGATCTAAGCATTGCTATGGCAAAGAAGACGTGGTTATGTCATAAAAGTTAGAGCATCACATGTATCATTTCATTTGGTCAATAAGTCTTAGAAATATTCAATACTTAGAGTTTAATCAATTCATCTAAACTGATGCTAGGAAGGATAATCATGTTGTCATCATTTTCCACAGATACCTATCCCAAAGTAACAACCAATAACATACATCCCACTTAATCATGGGCATATAAATTGTCTTACCGATCAGCTCGAATCCCCACTACGCTTCCGCAGTGCAACTCTGTTGATTTAATCCCATCTGCATATCTTGCATTGTCCACCGATCTATTTAAAATAGCCAGAAGCAATAAATTTCATGATTATTTATTATTTTATTTTT